>VXCB01000002.1:600000-844654 GCA_009613015.1 Mollisiaceae sp. DMI_Dod_QoI
TGCCAGATGATGATATTCAAAGAATACAGTATACCACCAATTCCTGCACTCGCGTTGATGAAAATAACGAAGAAAAAACCTACACTGTCAAGGATGGCAGCCCAATGAGCAGAGCCCACATAGTTGGCCCGATCATCGTCATCGATAGTAATTCGCCCGAATGACGATGCAGTTTCCTTCAGCTGACGGTTCGACGAACCGCTTCCTTGATTGTCGATTGCTATGCTGTCTGCCAGTTGATCACTGGAACTTGGCGAGGGGTCCGGCGTCACCTGATCTTGGACTGCTGACGACAATGCACCTTTGTTGGTTTTGTTCATTAGAGATATCACTAGCTCTTCCAGACGTCGAACTTGACTCTGCACATCCTTGGGTGCTTGGCTTGTCTTCTGTACTTGGGCTTTGTCGCGTAGTCCAGCATGAACGTAGGTGCATGAAGAGGCTAGGTTCCTCTTCACGCAATTCTCGCATGGTATGGCTCTATCGCATTTCAACCTGGGCGAATCAGCATAGCTTCAATGCAAGAGGCTAGAGAGAAAAGGCTCACTTTCTGCTTCTGCAGAATGTGCAGGAGAGCTGTGGCTTGAACCGTTGCCGGCTAGATTTTGGCAGTATATTCTCAGCATGGACGGAGTCGGCGGACGAAGATGCCATGTCCGTTGATGCGTTGTATATTTCTGTTGCAAATTTCGGGATGGATGATGAAGGATATCCGGAGGATGGGATGCATTTTGGGCTAAGAAGTTGTGATCAGTTGAGATGTCAGCGCGGAGATAAAATGGACCATCCGTTTTTCTTTTGCGAATATCCAACTAGAATTTTAGCTCACCCTCCGACCCTCCGTCATCGCCGCTGATGTCCGTCTACGAAGCGACAACCAGGGTATAATGAGCAATTTAGATGGCGCAGACTCTAGAAAGGTTTCAAAACAATCTCATTGTTTCCTGTCGAACCTTCCACCTGCCAGCTGAACAGGCCTCAAACATAGTCACGTGACCCGAATTCAAGAACGAGTGTTAGAGGGGCATGGCATTCCTAAACGTTTTTGGTTGATGGCCAAATCATGTGCTTCCGATATTAGACTCTTTGGAACCGCAAAGATATCAGTAAGAATTAGAGGAGAGAATCGATATTCGTTTCGTATCCAACCTCATCACCATCCTCCAGGTCGCCAACACACCCTCCCAAACATATTTGGGGAAAGCGTATAATTTAGAATGTAGTAATAACAAGTCGAAGATAATGGGCAATGTAAACCCTCCATCGTTTCAGGGCAGAAAGATATGCACCTATGCCAGTATTCCAGCATGCAACATCATGCCTCGCAATGTCCCCAATTCCTGAGCCATATAGCCCGCTCGATCTTTCACATTGGCAGCCGCAGCCCGTGTAAGAGCCAACGTTGTTACTTCATGGGGTGAGCCCTGGTGACCGCTCCGTTGCCCTTCTATTTCAGAAGACAAGTCCGCGGCATAGTTGAACAACTGTGAAGCAAACTGGATCAAGAGAAGCATTTGCATTGGAACTGCTGATGATGGAGGCGGACAATAGGTTCCAATGGTCAACTGAGGCACTTTCAGCGAGGCTTGTCGACGAGTCATTGGTATTCCTTTTTGCTTGATGCAAACTTGCATGTGTTTGAACAATTGCTCGTAGATTTCGATGACGCGTAGATGACAGGAAAGGATCAGTAATATCGAGCTGTGATCCAGAGGAGGTTTTGGTGGTGGAGGTAGTGGAGGATCCCCAATTTCCTCGGGAGGGGTGTTGATGCTACTCTCTGATTGAGTGGTGTCTACCCAATCAAAGCTCGGGCTGGGAGCTTGAGGTTGGTTGTTGTTTAAGACCGAGGTTAGAAAGCTTGGGTATATATCGATCAAGCCTTGCGTGAGACGGAAAGTCTCTTCAATAAAGTACTGTGAATAGTCTTTGAGCTCAGATCGCATATAACCATCTTCATCGGCACACTCTGGGTCATGTATCGACAATGGTGGTAGTGTTTGACTATGCTGAAACAAGTCAGAGCTCAGCTGTGAGAGTTTCCCAATACAACTGCTGGTTGACTCAGTTTCACAAATTGGCATCCCTGGTACCCAGCGGTTGAAATGAGGAGGATCCTGAGAGAGTGATTGAACGTGAGCAGTGTCTGCGCTAAGAAGTAAGTTTGATGTACTCTTCAGAGAACGACTAAGATTTGCTTCTTTCCGCAACTGGACCATGGGGTTGGGGTCGTAATTTAGAAGAGAAAACATCCCTTGTGTTGGGGTGACCTCGGGAAAAGTAAATGAATCCGGCTCTTCGAAATTGAGTTGGCTGAACGTGGGGTCTACCAGATCTTGTGATAACGGGAATGAGTTCGGCAACCAGTTAAGACTCAAATCATCAACTTTGAAAGATTCAAGTGATTGACTTGAGATCGTAGATCCTAGGTCCTGTGCAGTTGCTGCTTGAATTTGTTATTACCCTCCTTTCGTCAAGTCGAAGCATACTCACATGTCTGTTCTGAGACTACCCTGCGCCTCTTTGGGTGAGCCACGGTGCTTGACGGTCCACTTCCACCATTTTGGCTATTAATGTCGCAGTCCTGAAGGCTGATACTAGCTTCTGTAGACCCAGTCTCTTCCACAGGCTTTTTCTGCCTGAAGGGGCTGAAGACGCATTGTGTGCCAGCTTTGACGCAGCGACTGCACACAGCTTGTCCAGGCTGTCTAGGGCAACGAATCTTTTGAGAGTGGCACCGGTCGCAGGCTGCACGCCGACGCACGTCTTCGGTCATCTTCCGAATATTGCAAGCAATCGAGGGTCGTAACCCTAAGGCTAGTAACCCCAAGGCCAGTAAGGAAGCCCCAATCTCTTCCCCCTTTTCTACTCGCGTCGCTCCGTTTAGTGCTCCAAATCTTCGAGCTTAAGCTTAAAAACAGTATATCCGACTTTCAATCGCAAGTCGATGTTCGATTTCAGACCGATTCTTAAGGTCAGACGCAATTTTGAGCTTGTTAGACCTCTGATCAGAACAATACTTTAGCTAGGCTGTCATCGACGACGCGTTTTGAGGCACATGTGTAGATGCGCAGCAAGCCTTTCGGCATTCGCTTGTGTGGAGATCAAAGAACGGGTGCCTGTAGAATTGATTTGAGCACTGCATTGTGATTCTGGTCTAGAAGGGGTGCAAATAGGAACACCGACTCGACTTGCATCAATATTGCTTTGTAATCTTCGGCGTTCAGCCACACTTCTTTCTCACCCGCAGAAATCGAACACCACGCCAGATCTCTTCCGAAGAAATCGTACCTGAATAATCATGAAACGATTCATCAGTGCAACCAGGCTACTTCACTGGAGATGTCGATCGTGACAAAATTCCATGAGCAACCAGGGCTCTCCCTGGTGTTCTGTTCTGCTACACTTTCCCCTCTTTCCGGTCAGATCACGTGCTCTATCATCTCAGCTCATGCTTTGAGGCACCCCTCTAGGAAGGGACACTGAAGCTGCCTCTATCTATATCTATTCCCCTCTGTGTGAAAATAACGGCCATGTGCAACTGCACTGCGGGGAGAGATGCCACTTCTAGGATAGGATCTAGAGCATCAGGCATGTCTCGTTAGGTTACAGACATTGAGACGTCCATGACATGGGAGAGGCTTAATAGTTCCCGTTACTGATCCTGCGTCTGAATACCTAGGTACCTACCTATATGAATAGATGTAGCCACGTGACGAATATCAATGAAGTTTCAATCCTCGGTCTCGATATATACCTATAGAAGCCTCAGAGTCCTGAGGCTGCTTGGCTCGCTCTTTCCGAATTCGATATCCCGTCCGCCCTATGGAGAAGGACATCAAGCAAAGAGCAAGTCTGACGAGCGTACAAGTTTCTTGGGAAACGGGAAGTAGTTCTTCAAATGCTACAAAGCTGGAAGATGCTGGGATCTAGCCTGGTCAAGCTGAGAATTATCCCGCCTGAGACTTGAGATTTCAATGCACTTGAGTTGTGTCTGTGATTGGCCAAAACAGGAGTCCAAGTATTTGAAATCATAAAGCTGTCTGAACCTCTCGTTCATTTCAAGTGTTTTTGAACACCTCTTTCATTTCGTATTGTCCCACATTCTGCAACTCTGCAGCACCTCAGGTCATGACAGAAAATTGCGCTTTGAACGTAATCGAGCATTTGCAATTAGAGATCCCTCATCAGTTCTCTTTTGCATTTTGTCATAACTTCTTCGAATAGGGGTTTGTCATGGGTAGCATCCTCCAACTGAAGGCGGAGTCGCGTGCCCTCGATTTCGAAATCACGCGAGAACCACGAACAAACAAACAACGCCAACAACAACATCATCATCAAGACTTCCAAATCCACACCGACGAATCCGAACTGCAACTTCTACAAGAATTGCACGACGCGCAAGAGAAAGGATTGGTTACGATGGCATCGGATTACGGCACGTCCAACTCAAGTGCCTCTCCATCTTTCTCCGCTGCCCCACCAGCACCTCACAATACTATGGAGGCTCTTCAGTTGTAAGTAATAACATCACTTCTCCGCACATGGACACCAAACATGGAGGATTAATATTCTATTTGCTACAATCCTTCTAGAATTTCTCGTGATATTTGGGACAAAATAAACAAACGCGCGCTGACCCCAAACAGTTCCCTTGCATCTGGCAAGTTCTCAGACCTCACCATCACGCACGGCTTGCGCCGTTGGAAGGCGCATAGAGTAGTGGTCTGCTCACAATCCCCAGTCCTTGAATCTATGATTGAGAGTCACTCGGTAACAATCTCCCCTTTATACGTAGGTATTCCAAACTGACGCTATCTGTTCTTCCAGGGCGCGAACAGCCTCTCTCTCAAAGAGTATGATTACGATGCCGTTTGTCTCATGCTCGAGTATCTCTACGGATCCAACTACTCAACCCAGGTACGCAGTACTAAGATACCAGAGCGTGGGATGGTCATGATGTCCACGAGCATGTTCTATAGACATCTTGCCTATCACCTCCCTTCTACAAACAGCAACTCTAATCTCCTATTCTCTTAGGACAATGCACCCGATTTCTCCCTCCCTATTCACATCAAAGTCTTCAACCTCGCCGTCAAGCTCTCCATCCACGGTCTCGAAGAGCTCGCTGCTCTAAAGTTCCGCCACAACCTAAACAACTACGTAACCGACCCCGCGGTATTCTTCGTCGCAGTTAGGAATATCTACTCTAATACGACTATCGAACATCCCGGCCTCCGACTCGCTTGTCTTGAAGCCGGTGCCAGTGAGTTGAGGAAATTGTTGGGAGGACCTTACAAAGAAGAGTTCTTGAGATTGACTGCCGAGGTGCCGGATTTCCAAACTGAGATGTATTTCCTGATGCTTGATCATCCGACGAGACCGATGGAGGTGATGGCTCCGGAGTTGTGCGAGGAGTGTGGTCCGAGGGAGGAGGGAGATGGGTATGAGGTTACAACGGAGTGTAAGGGTTGTGGAAAGGAGAAGACTTTGGCGTTCCTTTGAGAGTATTGAAGATGGACAATGTGACCTTGATGATGGTTTGACGAATGAGCATGTCTTGGCGTTTGTAAAGCGTTGTAAAGATGCTTGCAATAGGATCGAGGTTTTTTTTTTTTTTTCCAACTGACAGTTATTTATTGGGTACGGCATGTACCTATTACGAGCATGTAGGAATATGGATCGAACATCGATCGACCTTTGTTTTCAGAGTCATCGTGGTCCCTCAATTACCCCACATCACAGTGTCAGCAAAACATGCACCTCTGAGGCACGGAGCGGTTGTGATATTTTGCTGCACATCGCAAAAACGTGGCAATCGTCATATGCCCCTAACACGGCATAATCAAACTCATCAATCTCCCTGTGAAAGCATCTCCCGGTTTCCTGGGTCTTCCGGGAATTGGCTCTCGAACGTGGGTAGCGGAATCGAATCTGATTGGTGGATGGAAATAATTATATCAAATCTACCTAGGTAGGTATATAGGCTAGAATATACCTCTTCAAAAAATGAAAGAAATAGGATTGAAATACTTTATAACTTAGCCTTCAAGCAAGATTGCCATATTTCTATAAAACATCTGTAGTTTAGTTTTTTGTTTTATTCTTGTGGAACTTAGACTTCATTTGCCTCGTCTCTCAGATGTCCTGCTCAGCTACCGAGCCGAACCCTCGACAAGACTGATTAACTAGTGAAAATAATTGCATAGAGTTCAAGAAGTTCCCCATACCAGGATAAATAATAAATCAAGACGGTTTTCACTCACGGGTACATTGCTTGATATTCAAGACTTCTAGAAGAGCGAGATAAAATCTTCATTTAACGGAAGCCGAGGGTGACTTTTACCCCTTGCTTAAAGATACTTCTCAAACACCTTCGCAGAATCCAACACACTCTCCCTAAAATTAATCCATTCCCTCCCCAGAGCCTTCTTGCCTTTCGCACTATCAATCCTCGTGCCCTCGGTCGGGAGCCCAAACCCAGGCAAATACCCCTTCCCCGGCTCACCAACCTCAATCTTGCCTCTCCTATCTGGACGTCCCTCGTTCAAAATATCTGCAATCTGTTGCGGTCCACCAATACCCGCAGTAGCAATGTATCTCTCTCCATCCATCTCCTCCCCCTTCTCAACACCAAGCACCATCAACGCTGCCACATCCCTAACATCAACACATGATCCCGACCCACCCAATGGAGGTGGGAGTGGCTTTCCAGAAAAGACATCCCAGATAGGTTTAACCGTCTCCGCGAGCTTTTCCGGATCCTCCGGCAGCACTGTAGGCGGTCCATAGACGAACGCGGGATTGATAGCCGTCATTGTAAAGCTGGGCTTATTCTCATCTCTAAATTTCCAGAATGCCTTTTCGGCGGCGGCTTTGCTAGCTCGGTAAATGTGGCCGCTGGGAGTTTGTTTCCCAAGACGAGCGACTTCGGCTTCAGAGTCGTTGTTCCAGTCTTTCTCGGTGAAGACGTGAGGCTCATCTTTGGCGGACATGATGGCGGCGATAGAGGAGGTTAGGACGACGCGTTTCAAGGTGGGTGACCCATGGGCGAGCGCTGAGGCGAGGATGGAGTTGGTTCCGTGGATGGCGGCTTTCATGATAGGGTCAGGGTCCGTGAAGAAGAATGAGACAGGTGATGCCATGTGTGCAATTGCATACGCGCCTATAGACAATGTTAGTTGGGTTTGAAGAAGGATTTGAAACGTGGACATACCTTTTACGGCTTCGTCAAATGCGCCATCGACAGTGATGTCTTTCACTTCAACGATTTCGAGTCGTCCAGCTTCAACATATTGGGGCAAGGCTTTGAGGAGACCTTCACTTGAGCTTTTGGATCGAGAAGTCCCTCGAACGGAGTACCCGGCTTCCAGGAATGCTTTCGCAGTTACTGAAGCAATGTAGCCATTAACTCCACTGATGAGTACCAATTGATTCCTGGAGGCTGGGAGCGTCATTTTCACAACTTTTATTTTTGAGGCGCCAAAAATGTTGCTATGAAAAATACCTTTCTTGAAGGAGGGGTCAAGTATTAAATAGTGAATGTTTGTTGTGGATAGCTTCGACTAGATTCTTGATTACTGAACTAAGAGAAAGAATGTCACGTGCAATCAACGACATCGACTGTCAAGACACCAGTATTAATCAGCTTCTTGGGCTATCGTTCGCATAGCTTGTCATATCATTGATGAGGCATTTGTTACACAGCTTTGGCGAGAAGAAAATCCCTACCATTCACCCAAAAACCGTGCATTATCACCGCCTGGCGGCCGCAACCCGCAAAAGCCCGCCTCCCGGGCCAACTCGATTACTGATCGTAAGCAATTCTTGAATGAATAAGCAATAAAAAATGCGGAGCAAAGAATCCTATGTTCTTTGAATAGTGTAATTATTGTTGAAATTTAGTGATTACTATCGTGAATACTATGTATGGTCGAAGGTCCAGACGAGAAGAATATTGTATGTACTACTATGTACAGTCTCCGTGAGCCGATACTAGTAAAATTCTCGTAGCTAGAGGGTTGCAAAACGGAACAAACATCGAGACCTCTCGCAGTGTCACAAAATGTACGCCGAAGAGACTAGATCGGTACGCCAACTTCAGCAACACTTCGTTGCTCTGGCTCACAACCATCCTTCTAGAAACTGATCTGGCTTTGTGAGAAATCGCTGAGTACCAACTCTCCCTAATATCTATTTTACCTCTTGAGATATACTCATCGTGAGATCCTTGTCATCAACCTTCTTGTCTACGTCTTGCAACTCAACCTCTATCTCTCGAGTTTCAATCATATGTGGTCTCCGGCTGCGATCGACTCTCCGCCGCCATGGTTTATACAAGACTACAGACGCAGCACCAAATACCACAAAAGCACCACAAATAGCTCCACCAATGATATCAAAATGATCTTCGGCATCGTTGACCCCGTCCCAAAACGGCCCACTCGAGTAGTTTGCAACAAGAGAGAGGAGTTGAATTGTTCCGATCGTGATAGCTACCATAACGGTTATAGCGGACAGTATGATCGAATAATAAAGGATGGCAATCGTATCGCGAGCCAATGAAGTGGAAGTATATAGGGTCATCATAAGAGCACCGTCCGTCGTGTCTAGAAGGCACATACCGGCTGCACGACATCAGCTCTGCTCTCGCACTAGCACCAAAAATAGACATCGGACAGCTCATACCAGTAAACAGAGCAGGGAAAATAAGAATCAACCAAAGACTTGTCCCCTGCGCGCCCTGAATACTCGCAATACCGAGCAAGGCTACCTCACTACTTGTGTCAAAGCCTAACCCGAAGAGCACTCCAAGAGGATACATCTTCCAGGGTCGATCGATGAACTTGAAGACTTTCTTCAAGAGCCTCACCATGATGCCGCCCCCTTCGAGATTCAATCCCGCAGCAGCACTTTCCTCAGCAGTCTCTCGATCACCGTCTACTTCTTCTCTTAGAACCACTCTTAACCTTTGTACCAGCTTAACCAATATCCACGCATTCCCCGCTCCAAGCAGGATTAAAACGCCGGCACTGACACCTGTCCCAATTATGCCTCCTATATTCCTGAACCCATCAAACCTCTTCTCCAGGGCACCACTTGTCGCTGCAACCACTATACACGTTATAACCACAATCGTCGAATGACCCAAACTAAACCACGTCCCGACAGTGACCGGTTTGGAGCCGGTCGCGACGAGCCGTCGTGTCATGAGATCAATCGCAGATATGTGGTCCGCGTCGAGAGCATGTCGCAGACCGAGTGTGTATGAGAGGAGAGCAGTCGAGGAGAGGGTTGCGTGCGAGCGTAGGACTATGGCGACGATGGCCCAGATAATGAGGTTGACGAGAATTAGGAGAGATATGATTCGAACGGCAGGGTAAGGGAGGAAGCGGAGCTGGGGCGGTAGACGAGCGATGAGAGTGTTTACCCATTGTGGTCGGCGAAGAGTGAGGGCTGCCATTGTTGAGATGGCATGAGTGTGGAAGCTGCTGCTGAGCAAGGACGATGAATAGAAGCTGGATGAGGACCTTGATGGTGGGGTTGATATGCCCCGCTAATTGCTAATAGAGAATGAATAGGGCGCCGTAGTCCGGTTTGCCAATATCGTTGACATTATTTTTCTTCCACACACCTCACTGCGAGTCTGAGTTCTCGGGGTTGCGAAATGCACCTTCGACATGATAATGCATAAAAAAGAGAGCGCTATTCTAAGATGTAGGTATCGTCTATGTGGTGATTCTCATTCCAAGCACGTCCTCCAGAAGCAACCTCTGAGCAAGTATTAGGAGATCTCAGGGAGATCGTGAATGGGGTATAACAATTCTTGCCTTGTACCCTGTTTGGTGTACTGTTCTGTATTCGCGAGCCTTTTCAGAGTGAGTGTCTCCTGAGCCGCTGAGCGGATCGTTAACCTTCTTAGCTCTTCAGACGGCGCCAAATAAGTTTCTGAGGCATAATAAATCCTGCCAGTTCATTCGCTCTAGAAAGACAGCAAGTGTTGTGATTGCAGCGGCAGGTCACGAAAGGCATCAGGGAAGCCGGACGAAGAGATTGACATGAAGAAAGAGTCGACGTCTATTGGCGAAAGGGCAACGGAGAAGCTACCGAAGTGTTTAAGCGGGTCCCGTGTCGCAACATTGTGGCGTTATGAGGCGTTCTATTTCTGGAAATTTCGCTTCAGGCTTCAGCCGTACTTAACCTGAAAAGTCACTCAGGATCTGATGTTGAATGTTTCACTACACTTGTAAATAAAATATACCTACTTCTGCTTGTTTCGTCGGCGCGTAACTTGATATCTTTTCGTCGAATTATTTGTCCCAAACTATCAGTGATTATAAGAATATCACTTTTTGAAGTCTCCTCAAGTGAGGCTTGGGAAAGGCACGTAATTTACCTGTGTGTCATTTCCCGAAGTTTCAAGCTTAAAAAAGCGAAATTGGCCAGATACTTGACGAACCAAGAGCCTAGCACTGCTGCCTCTCCGCAGCCTTGCATACACCCCATGATCTCGGTACATCCCATTGTTTCCCAGTAGAGCTATGAGGCGTTATATCCGAATAGGGGTTCTCGAATGGCAAGCTTTTCTGCACGCCATGGCTTGAACTATAATTTCTCGACGGAGCTCAGCTAAGGCTTTTTCCATGATGGGCCGCATTTGAACATTTACAAAGGCAGTCTTTCCTTCTTTGTTTCCAGTTTTTCTTTCATCAACTTTAATACTTCTCCCTGTGCATCTCTCATTTAGCACAATCCTCTAATACTCTCCCTCCTCACTCATACCGAATTAATAACAAACATGTTCACCAAAAACATCATCATCCTCAGCCTTACGGCTTTTGCGATCGCGGACCCAGTCCCACGCCCGGCACCACAGGCCACGACCGACTCATTATCCGCCAGCTTCCCCACCAGCGATTTGGCCCTCAGCTCCGAATTGGCTTCTCTCTCCTCCCTCGAAGCTGTCTATTCCGGCATGCCCAGTCTGCCCGCATCAGTTCAGTCCTACCTCTTGACCGCAGTCCCGACTTCCGAGGCCTCACTGACCGACGGATGCGACTACGCGGCCACAACTCCCGGCTGGTTGGCCACCGCCCCTGCCTATGTTAAGTCAGCGCTCACGAGTTACGATTCTGCGATCGTCAGCTGGTACAGTGCTCACTCGACCGCTTTTGCTGGAGACACATCTTCATATACCGCCACGTATTCGACTTATCTCCCGACGGGAACTTGTGGAGGCGGAGTAGCTAGCACTGGTTCTGCCAAGACAAGTGGGAAGGCGAGCACGAAGACGACCGGAACAGCTCCTACGGCTTCGGCTACGGTCTCGAAGGCGGGAAATTCATCGTCGACTGCGACGGGAACAGGAACGGCTGCTAGCTCGACGGGTTCCTCTGCTGCTGCGCCACGGAATGGAGCTGTGGTACTGAGCTTTGCGGGTATGTTTGGTGTTTTGGGCTTCATAGCTGCGTTGTAAGGCAGAGGCAAGATATAGCCTTGAAGAGTTATACCCTCCGTCTTCGAGTCCATTCAGCTGTGGCACTTTGTTAGTGTAGTTCTGAACTTGTATTTATCATGGAAATGGACAATGTTCCAAGTTGCTTGGCAATATTTTTGTATCTATTCCTTGCACTGGGCTTGATTGTGGTCATATCCGTGGGGGCTGAAGACTAAAATGAACACGCTTCAGCTTCTGGCAGATTTTGTGTAACAAAGTTACCCAAGACAAGTGTCTGACTTCCTGAATTAATTATTGAAAGCATTGTTCTATGTCGTTGATACATCCGTCTAACTCTTGAGATTTGGAATTCGAAAACTCTGTTGCATATCGCCTAGCGCCAATATGTCATGACTTGACAGTACAACTGCAACTGCTTGCAGCTCGTCTTTATTGTTTTACTTCAATGAAAGAAAAATACTATTCTTGCTTATGTTAACAAGCCCATTCCACATGTCAAAGAGGGTGGTAATCCATGACTGGATTGATCTGTTACCACGCAGAAATGTGTGGGCTTCCCAGCCCGATGTCTCACGTACGTAAGCAGCGTCGCCTTTGCTCAGGTCCGACTCAGAGCCGACTCAACATACTCACAAGCTTATTTACGATTACCAACTTTTACTTGGGGCCGGGAAAATGCCCTCCTCCTATAGCTCAACCTAAAAATCCTAAATGATGTCCAATCAAAACTTAAGGCAGTAGAAGGCGTCCCGAGCCGCGCGCCTGCCTCGCAAACCCCTCCTCCGAAATAGAGTATCTCAAACAACTCAGCCGCCTTTCCCCTGCAGTAGCGCGTCAAGGAGCTGCGATGGTTAAGATCATTAACAGTCCTCTCTCCACTTGCACATCTCACGAAACAATACTCCATACATCTGCTTCGTTCTTTCCCAATCGCTCGACTCGCAAGGCTCTTTCTTACTACTAATGCATTCATCTCGATGCCACGTTGTAAGTGATAAAACAAATGCTGCAGCCACAGCGGAGGCCCGGCGCCAAACGTCGTATTCACAGCGATCATTCGTCTCTGTAGAAGCTTATCTATCACAACTATCACATTTGCGCGTGGGGTGTTCCAGCCCCTTGCCAAGGCTCTTTCACAAGTGATAAGCAAGGCATATCTGCCGCCGATTCAGCCTTACCCCACTTTTCACAAGCCAATGCTTAGAGTATCGTTTCTCTCAAGTTTACTTTATGTCCTAAGTCACAATCGGTTTTCCCTTCTGGAGTCTTCTCAGCGCTATTTCTCTTTCGCTATGATGCGAGGTTTTAAAAATTACGGAGTGATTGACCAAGTCGCCTTAGAGGAGAATTCGACTGCATTCGTACATGAAAAAATTCGGTCGGACGACTCGGGGATTTGGAACACCTTCAAAGCCTGGTATCTATTCTTGATCCACCTGGTAGCGTCAACCATATTGATGGTCATCATAATTCGAATCGATGGCCACAATTTTCTAATTGGATCCGGCCGGACACTTCTTACTTATGACTCTGAGTTCTACCAGGCTCAAATTACCGGTCTAATATCCCTTGGCTTGGTCATTATCAGGCTTACAGCTGGGGCCTGCTCGTTGATACTTTGTTGGAGAATTATCTTCATTTTATTAGAGAAGCGGGGAATAACATTGGGCGAACTGACACGCTTAACCAACTGGCGAGTACCTATTCTGCCTGGCATTCGCGCTACAACATCCTTACTTTGGTCACTATGGGCGATGGCATCAATTCTGCTGATTTGGCCACAAGCTTTCGCGTCTCCATTCGCATCTTCTTCGGTGGCGTGGATTCCTACCTTGCGAGTGCTTCAAAAGTCTTCAACTTTCGCATCAGTCCAAGATGTTGAACACTATTCCAACTGGCTAGGTCTACTTTACATGGATTTCCGCATAAATGCTGTTGTCGGCGGAGCTGCGATGACAGCTAAAAATCCTAGCTACGCCTTCAACTCTTCTCAACTCCCTTTACGGAGATACTTCAATTCAAGCCAAGAGATACCAGACGGAAGCACAATAGATATGGCTATGCCGTATTTCTCTGTCAACTTGAGCTGGATCGATGCTTCAAGCGATAACAGATCCCAAAATGTTGGAAGCACTGAATATCAGGATGTGGATAACGAGTTTCAGATCAGGACTGTTGGTGCCTTAGGAATTGTCAGAAGCACACCATGGGATGCTGACTCGAACTTGCCGACTGCACCTTCGACTTTCGTAGGTAAAAAGCTCGTTGGCGTCAAGCTTCGCACCTTGAATTTTGGCGATCAACTTCCGAACGGTTCACTGGCAAATGCAAACACCTCATGCCCTACGGTCTCAGAAGTCTTCGGGCAACTTCCATCTGTCAGCCAGGTTCAGATCCCTATAGGAGACGGGAAAGAGATTGTAGCTTATGACTGTTATATCATGGCCGAGGCAACCATTACAGCTGGCAAATACTCTGGAAGAAACTGCTCCGTCAGTTCCACGGCCGGTGTTGAACAACGCTACACCACATGCTCCATACAACGCGACGATAGCGCGATCCAGGATGACTGGCTCTCCAGTTTATCTCTCGATTTTTTGTCCGAAGTACTCAAGTACACTGTCAATCAGAATTACTCTCAGCCCTGGATAAGCAACAGCTTAGACAATTACACCTCCGGGATGCTGACTCTAGGTTACCATGCCGCATGGAGCGGCCTAATGAGGACTCTAGGCAACGGAATCGAGAATGTAGTTTTCAATCCCTCTCAGCAAGTCGTTTCTGCATCTATCGACAAGTCAAAACTATACATCTGGCTCGCGATGAACGCAATGCTGACAGTATCGGCAATCCTGGTGTATATTGCGCAGAGTGTGAGCAAGACGAAGACGATTCGTGATTCAGCAATTGCGGCTCTTACAATCGATATGACTGACATTGCGCACATAGGCCGTGCTAGCGGGCTATGCAATGCGGTCTCTTTGAGCAAGATGGATCACAAGCTCCCCAGACTACGGTGGAAATATGCTGAGAGGAGAGGTGAAAATATCGGATCGGTCATAGATTATTCGTGTTGCCGAACGGTAGTCTTCACTGAGGAACCGACTGTTGATATGAAACACAGAGTATAAAATAAAAACAGATTTCTCATGTCATTATGCGACCATTATATAAATATTTCCTAACTTGGTTCCAAGTTGAGGTTCCTTCAAGATAATATCTATTGCATTCTGATTCATCACTATTGCTCTAGCACCCCTTTCTTTCGTTAGTGCAGTTCTTATCCAATAAATCCGTATGACATGCCCGCCTCTGTAAGTACTGCTGGGGGGCGGCAATTACTATGCATCAAAATAGAATTCTGCAAATCCAACGGTATTAAAAGATGGGAGTACGACTTCTTAACCATTCAGCTATAATCAATAGCCAGGAACCAGTCAAACTATAGACTCACTTAGTTCTTCATCACTCCACCTCCTCGGCTCCCCTATTTGAGACATCCACGTGATGCGCCGTTCCAAGCGAGATTCCAAATTTTTTCCCATTCGCACGCCACCAACTAATCACCAACAACGTCTCATCGACGGCTTCGGCTTCACCTTACAAATCAACTCACTTCGTCCTCATAAAAGCTCAGTCCTTTCCCAAGAGCACCTCCTCGTCGTCTGCATAAAAACTTCAACTACCAAAGATTGTCAAGAAAACAAAGCCCCACTATGCCTCTCAAAGTCTCCACTGAAGCGCCAGCTGCAATCGCATCATGGCTAAAATCTACCGCAACTCCCTCGAAGCCATCATTCCTCGTAGTTTATGCCTCCCTCACGAACGGAAGATCATGGTGTGGCGATTGTCGCGAGGCGGAATCGTTTGTCAACGGCAAGTTCGCTAGTGGGGCTGAAGAGGTCAAGGTTGTGTATGCGGGACAGAGAGATGAGTCAGTTCTTCTTTCGTCTTTTCCCATTTATCACAGTGTATGGGAGAGGCTTAAGGGTCTTAATAGATACTGATGAATTCTTATAGGTGGAGAAAGAGCGATAATCCATGGAAACAACCACCATTCTCTGTCACCAACTTGCCGACTTTGATCAAGGTCACGAGCGATGGGGTACGTTTTCTGTGTGCTTTTAGTTAATTTAAGGAAGAGGTTAACGATTTATAGGCATGGGAGAAACTTGTTGAGGGAGATGTTTATAGTCAAAAGAAGCTGGATGATTTCGTTGGTCAGTAGATGGGCACCCTGACTCAAATTACCGGACTACGTGGGAGTGCGAAGTATGCGGCGCTGATAAAATGTTGGCCAAGCAGATATTCCATCGCACTCTCGTAGCGTTTTATGAATGCGATGCATTTTATTAAGTCTTTCGATTTGATTTTACAAGTTCTATAGTTGCACGCAGTTTGTCAAGGGCGGTAATGTAGGCGAGAAGTATTCGCTATGTTCCATGTTAAGATTCCAAAGTATTTGCTGCTTGATCCAGTGGCCAACGATATGATGGCATGCTTCTTCTCTAAAGTGGGTAGCGGAGCCAGAAAAGAAGACGAACGAGGTTTGGTGACCGAGATTCACTGGAGAACCTCAAGTGCGGACGAGGAAGGATCTGCAAGCGGAAGATTGCTTAAGATCAAGCTCAAGAGGACAAATTCATTGATGTTATTATAGGATGGAAAAGGCCGCATTGGCAGAAAAGTAATTGTTGTCCTGAAATGATCGTAGATAGTAGATCCTTGAGGTATTCGTAGCTCTTGGCCTGGCGCATGAAGTGAGTAACAAGACTATGGTCTGGTCCGTTGCCTATTTAATCGCACTCCTTCCTTCTAAGTGAAACGAGTCCAAGCAATTTCAGCTGTGCCAGAAGTGCATTACAAATGACCTTGTCCTGGGATTAAATTAATTTTTTTTAATCTGCCATAGCGAGGGCATGAAATCTCAACTGATTGTGACATGATTTTCCAGTAATAGGGTCCTCCTTTATAATGTTCCTATAGATTCTGAATTCATAAGTGGCGCATGAGCTCCTAACTTTCAACAATTTTTGCTTCATCCGTTATGCATCCCCAGACTGAAAGAACCTAATCGTGGATTTTCTTCCGAAAGCTTTGGAGGTCAGTTCATTTATTATGACCAGGAAGAGATTGTTACTAGCAGAGACTTGAGAGAATTCAAACTACTTGTGGACGTGTAAGGTCCACAATAATTGTTTTTTATAATATTAGTGTTACCTAAGAGACTTTCAAAGTCGAGAGCCACCATCTGCAAATATGTCAGCCAAACTCTACACAATTCATTTCCTTTTAAACTTACCAATCTCCACAATAGTTCCAGTGGCATAATCCGCCTTCACCAAATACAGATATGCCTCTGCAATATCATCCGGAGTCGCCACAAATCCCACGGGCAGTTTTTTTGCACCTGCACTGAACACCTCCTCCTGTTGTTCTTTAGTCCGGCCCAATTTATCCCAAAGCTCGGTCTTCACAAGTCCAGGAACTACAACATTGACTCTGATTTTCTTCTCTGAAAGATCTCCAGCGAGCCCTTTTGTGAGAGAGATGACACCACCATTCAATGCTCCACCGGCAGCAGCGCCTTTTCCCGGTTTGAAAGCTGCCCCACCGGAAGTGAGAGTGAGAGATCCTCCTGGGTTAATCAAGTCGTATTTTGCGGCAGCTGTTTTCATTAGTTCCATGCATGTAACACAGCGTAAAAGGACAGACCTTTCCCAATGACGAGAGCTCCCCAAAACTTGACGCCAAACAAATGCTTTGCGTCATCCAACTTTAGATCTGCAAGGTTCCCACGGATAATTATGTCTACGCCCGAGAACACGATGTGATCAACAGGGGCAATACTTCTCAAGACTTCAACAAATGCGTCTTCATCTCGGACGTCCCCCAGTTTGCCCGAGGCATGGGGGGAATTGAGGCGTTTAATTGCATTATCGACATTATCTTGGTTGGATGATATGACAGTAACAATGGCACCTGCATCAATGAATGCTTGTGCAGCTCCAAAACCAATGCTTATGAAAATATTAGTGATTTAGGCAGATTTGAATTGTGACGTCGGCTCTTACCCTGAAGTCCCGCCCACGACGATAATCTTCTTACCCACGAGTTTGTCTGCCGATTTGACCATATTGAAGTTTCGTTAAGAAATTATCTTGAGTTTGAAATTCGGTTTGAAATAGTTATTCCTTGAACAGAATAAGTAACCTAAAGTATATTAAGAGTGAAGAGACAGAGTGCGGAATGCGAAAGTTTTGTTGATGAAGAGTTGCAGACCGAGAAGAAAACACAATTAGAAGCTGTTGGAAACATAGAAGTATAAGTATGTGGCATTTAGTGAAACAAAAGCACGAGCTAGAAGGTGTGTCTGACGACTCTCAAGAATGGGGAAGGAAAGGATGACAAATCATGGCATCACGCCAACAAGCCCCACGATTAAGTGATCAACCAGCTGTCCACATCTTAACCTCTCCTTAAAGACTTATCAATTAAAGTAGCTTTTCTTAATGATATATTTCTTTTTCTTTTGTGCTGGTGAGGAGTTACGTGAGCTAGGAACACATAGACTTTTAGGTGTTCCTACTGGAGTGTTCTGAATTGAAAATCCATGTAAGATATGTTTTGATGCCCTTAGACCAGGAGGCAGTTATTCACGTAAAGTCACTTAATATCAATGCAGACCACGAATGTAGAATGACTAGATAAGTGGGGGATGCAAGATGCCCAGCGAATGTCTGGCTCAGGTCTCAATTGCAAAATTGTAGCTGCAGCCATTGAGGTATAATTGGGCTGGAATGATGCCGTGCGACCCGAAGATTCCTCGAAGGTGTGGGGGTGTCCAATCACCTGCTGTAAGGCTGTGCAAAAACTCGAATTGAAACATCTAGATTTGATTTAATCTCGTTTCAATTTTCCACGATTATTAAAGAACGATGCGCGGCGTTGTCAAAATTCGGTAATATTGGGCCATTTATATCCTGCGTCCAGGATATTAGAGTAATGCGAATCAATTTCTTTCTCTTATATTTTGCTTCGTCGCCCTAGCTAGAGTCGAAGCTGCATCTCCGATAGAACGGTTCGCTAAGCAGCGCCCATACCACTCAACTACTCGACCTTACTTTAGTCACAGCAACAATATAATTTAGAGAAAAGGAAATTATTTTGGTGTTATTTATAGTATTATTTTGTAATATGAAAGACCTTCAGAATTTTCTAAACAATCCGAAAATATATCAAAGTCTTGGCGGTTTTCCGTAGGTTAAGGCTATGGATGGTTCGGCAGTAAACCTTTCTGTATGAATAGGCTTGAAACAGGGCGTCCACCGTAGCTTACAGAACAAATGGTCAAATATTGACTAACTCTAGCTCGACATCAAATATCGATAATCTATTTAAAATACTTCTTCAAGGAAACTATCTTGGCTCGCATATATGTTCAAATGGAATCTAGCATGAACAACTTGTTCTATTCTCCTTTAAACTTTTCAAAGGCGAAGCCCGCTTGGTTAATTTCCAACCCTTGAACAACTTCTGGGCCGACCTTGTCAGATGGCTTATTGGAAGAGGCATCAATTGGAGGGCAAATGTATTGTATTGAAGGTCTAAGGTTCTAAGATCAAGAGGAGAGAGGATGAGGATATACAGTAAGGGGTGAGATTAGGAACCCCTGAACTAGAACCAAATTGGAAATGCTCTGTTCCACCATTGCATTGACCACTACACGTGACTTTCATCTGACAGACCTTCATTGCGAAATTTGTCATTATTCCGATGATCAGTATCTGATATGCACTATTATTCGAGTGGATGAATCCAAAGGAGACAACTCCGATGTTTTTGGATAGGGCTGAGTTCCGCACCACCATAAACTTGGACCAGGCACTTCGACATTTAAGATTCGCTCATAAACTTGGAATTTTATAGCTTGGTGCCATATTTGTCGATCATTCAAGCATTGTTGAGAGAGCAGATCAAGTCATGCTCATGGAGTAAATCATCAGAAGGGCAATGATTGCCCTGAAATGATCATAAAAGCTTAGATTTATAAAGACGTCAATTTCACGTGGCGGTATGTGGTCGGTATTGTTTTGAGGCACACGTTTCTGTCTCAGCTATGCAATTAACAAGCCATAAAAAGCTGATGATCAAATGTCCACCCCCACTAGGAAACAGTTGTGCACTGCCAAATGTATTTCCCACTACACTACACATTACCAGCTGCTAACCACTTTCCAAAGGCTTGTTCAGCTTGAGATTAAAACCATATCATTAACACGCACAACATTGTAATTTCCAAAAGAAGTGACCATAATTGTCCCAATCCAATTACATTCTTAGCATCTGAGGATTTTGTTGATGCGGGCACGACTGTAGGTACTACAGAGGTCGAAGTTGGGGAAGATGTAGTAATTGTAGGAATTGATGACTGAGTTGGACTTGCGTAGCCCGTCGATCCTCCGGCTGTCGTTAGTTCAGCGTAGGTAGGGAAGGTAGTGTAATAGCCCCATGAACTGTCCTCGGCAGCCCACGAACTATACATGGCATTTTCTGACTGTGGATTCTCCGCGTCCAGTGTGATAGTGCTCCTGTGAAGACTTATAAACTGAATGGCTCATGATGGCCTCGCTGGTTGGAGCTCTGCTGTCTTACCCATCAGAATTTGTAACACCCGGCATGATGCACCCAAAAGTTCCATTATGTAGGTCGATGCAAACGTCGTACATGTTACAGCACCACCCTCCCCCACAAACAGTTGGATTTGGACCGCATAGGTTGATAAGGCTTCGGGGTGAGAGAGGATCATCGAGCTGTCGGGCAAGCTCTATTCCCAAGGGCAGAATAGGAAGACATGTTATCAGAATCGAGATACAAAGCAGAGGCATGATGACCTGTTTCTTGGTTCTTAGGACAAACCATTCTGTCTCCGACCGCAAAATGGGCTCAGCTATTTATAGTATATTTGCTCCCATTCATAAGAGCTTGCTTTAGAAGAAATTAAGAGTTATGGTACCCGCACAGCTTCAGGTGATCTCAAGGGGAAAATATGGTGACGCTGAGACGATTCGATTAGAGCTAAGTGCACGTATTGTTGAATGTCTGGATCATGGTGCTCCCACCCATCTCAAAACAACGAGATTATCATGATTTACTGTTACTTGGTGTCGATCAGGGTACTTAGTCCAGTATGATGAGGGTTCACCTGATGCAAATATTGATTGTCCCTTTTAAGTCGATTGAAATCGAGTGGCTTCCCGTTTGTCGCATTGATTGGCTTAGCGAACATGGTGTGGAGGTGTGCCGTCCCCTCGCGGCCTGAAAGGTGACCCACCATGTGATTTCAGTTCCAAGCCACTGTTACACCAACAATGTGGCTTTCGATTGACTTGCCCCAAATTGTCGTGTGGCATTTGGCCTCCATATTTGGCTTTTTCTAGAAACCCAAACCAAGTTGATGTCTCCAAAAGCATCTGCTGCGAGTAAAATGTCAGGTGCAGGAATCTCGTGAGATTGAGTCTGGCACCATGGGCTAGGAGAGTACAACCACATCCAAAAGGCGCATTGCGATGATGCAAACCAACGATTTATTCTCACCCATGTTCTTTGAATAATTGCACTTCAGATTGCAACGTTCTTTTTGGCATACGTGTACAAGGCTCTCGCGATCTTCCAGCCTTCTTGGTGATATGGAATCAAATAGCCGCCAAAGACAAGTCAGCCAACCAGCTACAATACCCAGCGATTCTAACGGAACAAACAGCAAAGTAGAGATACAGAGTTCTCCCCCAGGACGTCATATCAAAGAGCAACAGCACTATTCTATAGAAGGCGACAAGATCCAATCAAAAATCAAGGAGAGTCCTCGAAAACCGGCTTCAAATCCCCCAATCTCAGGCCAACAGCTTAAACTTCACGACGGCCCTGCTACCAACCCCAACAGCATACTAAAAAGCGTCCGCGACTTCAAATGGTGGATTGCAGCGTCTGCAGTCTTGGCCCTTACCGCATACACAAGTGCAAGCGCCAGTTGGCGATATGGGCCCCTGGCTATACTTCCAAGCCATGCTATACTGGTTCTTAGCATACTGTCAAAAGCTGGGGATATCAGTTTTGGGGCTGCAGCGAGTAGTATGTGGGACAGGATTCAATGGGGGAAAACGGCTGAACGTGGGTTGCCAATGAAGATGTTCTTCTCCCTGAACTCCACAACTGGCGCGGGGGGTCTAGTGAAGCTTGTATTGAATGACTTCTCGATAAGACACCGAAAAACGTGGGGGAATCTGTGGGGATATTCCAATACGGATTATGCCAGGTTTTGGAGTCTGGCTAGGTATGTAAAGTTTTCAATCCAGCAGATATCAAGTCTCTAATGGTCCTTCAGGCTGATTGCAGTTTTGTGCCTTCCACTTCCCGGTCTATTCATCATGAGCAAAATCAATCCGCAAACAATTTACTATCCTGTGCAAGGAGTTCATTCCCGGCGGATTGTTGGAGGAATGGGACTGTACAACACAACCTTAGCTCTTGATTTCGCCAATAGCGGGGATCCCAGCTTAGTCCAGTATCTTCTTAAAGACTCATCAATCTCTGTCTCTGCGCCTGCCATTAGCCCCTATTGTCTCGAGTCTGGGGATGATTGTGTCTCGTATTTGGTTCCAGGAGGCCTCACAACTGTTTTCCCCTGGGCCTTCGCGGCTAACATTAATGGCAATGCATCGGTCTATATCATTCATGATGCACCAGCGTATCAAATTGATTTCTGGGATGCACCTTCTGGTTTGGATTTCAACCCAAGTTTTTGCAACACGTATGGCATGTATGGTGGAGTCCTCCAGCTGTGCATTGAATCATATGGATCTATTACAGGACATCTGGTTTCCGGTCAGTCTCGTGTCATCAATTACATACGAGATATCTTTATTAATCGAATGACAGGATACCGAGCATGCTCGTCTGGTGTTGATCTGTCGAGCGCTTGTGAAAGCACAGCTAATTGGGACGGTATAGGCAATTGGACGACAATGATGGCTATATATCGGAGGTCTGCAACTGTTGTCGTTGACCGCGCCACTAGGAATATACTCCAGTTCAGTAACCTCGGTCCTCCTTCTGCGCAAAACATCTCTCCCATAGATTTGTTTATTACTATCGATGGTGCTATACTTCAGCCAAGGAACAAAACCACGACTGATTGTACTCAAGTTCTTCCGCAATACTACACGACAGAGTCCCTCGTCAACATCGCTGGACTTTATCAGTATGATCAAAGTAGTACCGCAATGACGGGATTCCTCCGTAACATCCTTGCTATTCCATTGTACGAATTCAATACTCTGATGTGGTATTCTCAGTCGACACTCAATATCTCGGAACTAAACCTCCCAGCTGAGAATTATGTACTGGGCACCTACGCAAGTAGCCAAGTTCGAAACATCCCAGAAATGTGGACAGTTTGGGTTTATATCAGCATTGGATGTACTATTTTACTGATTATTATGGCCGCACATGGCCTTGCCATGCGGTACGAGGTTCCGGAGAGGTCAAGTTTTCCGTTGCTTGACTATCAGTCCCTTATTGAAGAGACTGACTCGCCCAAAAAAATCGATGATATAGAGAACCATCCCAATTTGCACGCGAGTGAGAAAGATGCGAAAGGGCAAGAGTTTGTTGGCATAAGAAAAATGGCAGTTGCAAGCAATAACGAAATTTTCCAGCGCGAAAAATGGGTGTATGTACGCAGAAGTCAGACGCTAGACCCAGTGCAATAAGAATTGAGAACTCTTCGCCACCTAGTCTGAAATTCGTGACAAGTTTGCAATTTCATTCTCAAGTATTCAAACTCGCTTGATGACGCCCATAAAGGAGCCTTAGTAAGTTCGGCGGAGTAGCACTACTATCTCTTCGCCTACATCAAATTTTTAATCATTATAACAAGAAAAATGGATATCCGCATCCTGCTTGGGATATTGGAGCTGACTTTTCTGTTCATGAGCAAAGGCAGTATTTCGAAAGGGTAATGCGAATGAACCATATTGCCTTGCAGTCATGAGATATCTCACTGATCGCTGCCTTGCGATCTCGTCCTGCACTCGCGGATTTGCAGCTGCAAACTGATGACTAGGAACACCCCGTCGCAGAGCGGCCTCAATATCGCTATTATCAAGACAGAAGTCATTCTTAATTTCGACATGATGAAAAGATTCCGAGCATTAGTATCTTCAATCGTGTTGTTATTCTTGGAGGCTTTGGGTATGTTCAACGTGAAGGGCACATGACGCGTCCCCTAAATTATCAATTATCGTCCTATTCTTTCAGGTCGCCCTTGCTCTTCCACATCTCATACTTGAACGTAGGTTGGAACTCTTGATATAAGGTCAACTGCGACATGTTAGTTCTCATTCCAGAGCAGCTGAAGTTCACAACTCACTGGATCTTGTGCCATATCGAATGTATATTTCGCTGCATCGTCCTTGACAAATACTTTCTCTAGATTGCCAGCGGCGCTCGCTGCCTCGACTTTCAATTGAATCTCGCACAACCTCTCCATTAACTGGAACAGATATGTGGCCTCGTCAACAGTCTCTCCGACTGTCAACAGGCCATGATTTTGCAGTATCACAGCTTTGTTGTTGCCAGCGACGCTTTCGGCTAATCGTTCTGCTTCCTCGCCTTCGAAGACGACCCCGCCGAAGTTGTTGTAGACCGAATGTGAGTTATAGAATACACACGAGTCTTGACAGAGCATCTCCAGTGGCTTTCCAAATGCGGACCAAGCTCGTCCTGAGATTCCGTGTGCATGGCATGCGGCATGCACGTCAGGGCGAGCGCGATGGACAGCAGAGTGGATCTGGAAACCGGCCGCATTCACGGCAACCTAGAAGAGTCAGTAATGGAGTGAGAAAAAAACATATTCTAGATGAATACCTTATTCCCTCCAACAACATTTCCATGATAGTCAACTAGTACCATATCACTAGCCTTCATCATGGAGAAGTGAACGCCAAGTCTACCACATCGTAAGTCTCTGGCTCAGGAATCCTAGATGCCTATGCATGAATAGACTTACGGATTCATCCAAAATCTATCCGTGTGCTCTGGATCTCGGACTGATATGTGACCTGCAAGTCCCTCTGCCAAGCCCTGTCTGCCCAAAGAGCGGAACGCCGCCGCCATGTGTTCCCGAATCCATCGTCTATGACTTTCGAAATCAGGGAAAGTGGGGATTCCTTCTAATGTATATCCTCCAGCAGCGATTGCTTCTTGTGCAGCTGTTTCTTTAGCCTTCGACGCGGGTATGGTAGAGTATGTGGCTGCACTGTTGGAGAGTGTCAGTGTTGCCTGCGGCTGCAGGACTGAGGTCTCCACATGAGTGGCTGATCTCGTTGACATGGTGGAAATCGTTGATATGATAGAAGAGATACACTCCTGCAGCCAACAGGTCCAGGTAGGTAATATCAAGGAAAAGTGAGCACCGGTCGGCACTTCATTGGCCGTTAGTTTGAGTTTTCCAGGCGATTTGCAATCGGGGACTCCTTCCCTCCTCGAAACATCTCAGAGACCCGCATCTTTGACGATCAGCTGACCTACGAGGCGAGATATCCGAAACAAAAGTGGGCTATTCGCTCGAAATGGCGTCCTCAGTGGCGCAAGGTACGCGGCCGAAACTATTAGGTCCAAACAACCTCCATACCCCAGTCTTTTAGAACGTCCTCCCAATGATTGTCAAGTCGACCTGAGTCTTGTCGTCTCCATACCTCGTAGACTACCTTCTCTGCTTCAATGAGACTGCCAACATTGTAGCAGCGAACAATTTTAAGATACATATCAATCTTCTGCCGAGCAGAAAGATCGTACGCCTCGCATCCGACTATGAAGCCAGGCCATGGAAATGGTGCTGTTGCAATTTTAAGACTTTGCTTGAGTTGTTCGTGTGCCAGAAGATGATCTGCTGCAGTGATAACATAGTGTTGCAGAACTCGAGGATTGGTGTTACGGATCTGCCTCTGAAAGTGAACGATCAAGGCTTGATATGTTGCATTGACAAGATGTGCAGCGATCTCCTTCGCCGCAGCATCTCGCGAAGTCATTTCAGCTAGATTTGTATTGCTTCCAAAATAATTCTTCAAGCTGAGATTTTCGGGAGCTTTCCATCTGAATATACGATCCTCAATGATCTGGCATCTGCGTGCAAACTCTGGAGTCGAAGATTCTGACGAGAGTAGCTGCTTGCAAAGCGATGATGTTTGCGAAAGCAGAGATAGAAGAGTGGTAGGAAGCTGGTAGATAGAAACGAATAGAGCATCTTCGGGATCTTCTGCTTCGTCTTCTTGGACCCAAGCCAATCTAGAGCTTGCCGATTGGGCATTATTATTAGATTCTTCGAGGTTATTTTTAGTAGTCGTAGCCAGAAGGTCGCTGCTATTGGCTCCAACCGGTTTGGTTCCCCTCAGCGAAGTACTCTCGTGAATTATCTTTAGGAATGAAAATATGTGATGCAATTTCGAAACTTTCTGTGATTTTACAGGTTTTGGCAGTCCATCGGTTCGGATTAAACTTTCGCTCTTGGCGAGGTAAATGTGCACATCTTGCATATTTCCCGAAAAGACCTAAACGGGTTAGCTTTTTGTCACAGCATTTCAGTACCACTTACACCAATGGTCACCATGCTGAGAGTTGCCATAAGTACTTCTTTGTACTTCCCTCTAGATGACTTAGGCAAGCTCGTATCCAACGCCGAACGAAGGTACTTCTCTGATTTTTTCTTGTGGAAGTTTCCTCTGTCGCGCCAATATTTGGCTGTTTCGTCGGAGTCTTTGCTCCCCAGACCAATTTGAAATGAACTGATAGACAGAAGTGCGTAGAATAGAGCCATCTTGGCAAAGCTTCTCGCTTCACCATATACAATGAGTTCAGCGAGAGCGCTCATAGCACAAGGGAGGTGAATAGTCTTCCATGGTGGCTTTTGTCTTGGTGACATTGACAAGAGATCTATGATCTTTGTTGAATAATAATCCAGCAATAGCCGAGCTTCCGAAGGTATCTTAGACATATTCTCATCATTGGACATTCTTATGATAGAGGGAGGGGTTTCCCAGGGAGCCAAAGACAGGTCAAATTCCGTTGCTTCTGCCAAAGTCTTGTCTGAGTCTATTAGAAGTCAGCAGGTTGAAGGATCTATGAAGATGGGATCCCTACTGGCTGTGGTTACAAGATCTTGGACGAGTATTTCGCTCGCTGCGGGGTCCTGCTCATTGTTCTGATAGTCCAACAGGTTCGTTGATGCAGGTCTCGCAATCAACCACTGCGATGGAGTATCTGCACGGAACAGATCCTTGTCTGGTGTGAATCTCAAGTTCACCAGTGCTGCGGCCGATTCAGTCTCCAATGTATCCCACGTCTGCAGGTCATCCATATCACCCCAAGAAAACTGAGAGAGGGACAAGTTCATCTCAGGAGTCGTGATCCTCGCAATCATTTCTATATCTTGAGCATCATCTGATGATGGCTCCGTTTTAGGCGATTCCTGGTCCTGGTTTAATGGAAGAATTCCGAAGGGACCAATCCTTAAAAAATCATCCGTTGCAGGTATTCGGTCCTGCAACTCTCGAAGGACACGATCAAGGTCGAGACTGGACGAAACCGAGCAGCATTCGTCTCTCATCTGTATAACCATCGCTTCCCTTTCTTCATCTTCGCACATATTAGTTTTCGTGCATCCCCGTGTGGAGCTTGATTTTCACCTGAAAATAACACCCTACGACTACTTTGACTCTCTTCAACCTCCTCGATCGAGTCCGGATCGGAGAGCCGTCTTTGCTGACCTAGTAATTTTGGAGGTATCCATGAATACTTGCGAGCATATCCCTCGCATGGAACCTTCAATCTCGCACAATTCTTGCATGTTGGCTGGCCTAAGTCGCATTTCACATGACGCTCTCGACAAGTGAGGCATCCTGTGAATGCATGCGTCCGAGGTCGAGGCTGTACAGCAGCTGTTACCTTTCGTTCAGCACTCCGCGTCTGTCGACGCTTCTGAGGCTTCTTCGACGGAGCCATGTCGTTGGGGTGATCACGTGAAGGACCGTTTCAAATCAACCTCGGCTTCTCCCAACCTTGCGAGAAACTTCGACATCAAGCAAACGGTCAAAAAGAGGCAGGCGACAACGAAGATGAAGAAGATATTTCAAGTACCAAGAACCGATGAAGTCCGAGTGTCCGGGGTCAGCACGATCGTTTCAAGAAGTCCCGCTCGAGATAACTGCGTTCCGCTCCATTGGGATCCAATGTAATCCCAGGCATTTCCCAGCAACTCTAATTCCTCGACTAGACTAGATATTAATCGCCTCCAGCGCTTTTGAACGGGGTCTCAGTGGGCCCCGATAAGGGCATAAGCCAGCTTTGAGTCATGAACCCTTCCCCATTTCGCTGCTTTCAAAAGTGGGATGAAGTGGCGGAGAACCCGGAACCCTTCTGGAGTAGTTGACTCTTCAGAGATTGACTAATGGGTGTGGGAAAGATAATTCATGTCGTAGTGAATTTAGAATTGCTGCAGGACCTGTTCACATACTTCGTACTGCGTTTTATGAGGCGTTAGACTACAGTTCTAATCGCAGTTGAGATCGTGTTCTGTCATCCTCAGGCTGCTCAAATGTTGATTGCAAGGTGTTTGCGGCAGCTAGGATTATCCATTTCCATAACATATGTTGCTCGGCCAGGGATATACGTTTTCGCCCCTTGATGCTTGCAGAAGGATATCCCGACCCACAGGAACCGTGCCTGATATGCTTCAAGCCAAAACCGTCCAGAGGCGTAGTAGCGATAACGATAATGTATCCTTGATGCTCTGCTTTTGAATGCAACCTGAACAAAGCTGGCGTTCATATATATTTTGACGTTGGCTCCTTGAAAGAAATTCTTTCTGTAGTCCAAGCGTTTCCTGACATTCATCATGATGGAGAAATCAGAGAAAGGCATCTCCCCTCAAACACAATCGCCAGCACCGAGCGAGCACGAAGGCGTTACATATGTTGTAGATGGTGAAGAAGAACACCATGGCAATGGACAATTGAAACGCAATCTATCCAGGAGATTAATTCATGTAACGCTGACCAAACTCTTCAATGATGAAGCAATTGCTGACAAGCCACGTGCTGCAGATTATATCTCTAGGGTCACAAATTGGCAGCGGCCTATTCATCGCAACAGGCAAGGCATTGCGAAGTGGTATGTTTTGATATTAACGAATCTTCGGATAGTACTGATGCTTCTCGTTAGGCGGTCCGGGAAGTCTCGTTCTAGGATATGGAATGGTCTGCAGTACGTCCCCTTCTCTCATATTAGACATTTGGTTTACTGACGGTACTTCTGAACAGCTTGTGTCTGGGCTGCACTTCAGACTTTGTCTGAAATGACAATTGCATTCCCGGTTTCTGGGAACTTCATTAATTATGCTGATCGTTTTGTTGACCCCGCTTTGGCATTCGGTGCTGGGTTTGCAGAATGGCTTGGTATGCAACCTTCTCAACTTCGGAAATCCAGGATTAACCGTTTATAGGCTGGACCGCTGTCGTTGCTTCTGAGGCTACATTCTTTTCCGTCATCATCAATTATTGGGCAAATGGGAGTGTCCACGAAGCCGTGTGGTGTATGTCATGCTCCTCTCCCTGTTTTCCTCGTACTAATCGTTCAGTGTCGATCTTTCTCGTCTTCTGTGGCTGCATCTTCTTGTTATCAAACAAGTGGTGGGGTTATTTCGAATATTTTGCATCGGTACTCAAGATCCTCGCCCTGATCATCTTCATCTTGGCTGGGTTCGCAATGATCCTCGGTGCTGGTCCGACTGGGCAAGTCCATAATGGGGAGACTTGGCGTGACTACCCAGTCTTCCTCAACGGCTTCAAGGGATTCGGCAATAGCGCGCTTTTGGGAATTTGGGCCATGGGGTACGTGATCAGAACGTTTAAATCTCCATACATGTACTGACCTAGTTGGCAGAGACCAAGTATTCACAGGAATAATGGGTGGAGAAGCCAAATCACCACGTTACTCCATGGCACATGCTACCAAGCTGGTCCCAATCCGAGTTTCGGTCACCTTCATGCTGTCCATCATATTCATCTCGATTCTAGTTCCCGAAACTGACCCTCGCCTGTTCGGTGGTTCTGACACTGCCGCCTCGCCATTCGTTATCGCATTGGATCACGCTGGCATCAAGGGCCTGCCCGATTTCCTGAACGTCGTCATCATGATTGGTATTGTTGCTATCGCAGTTGAATCAATTTATATCTCTTCTCGAGTATTGAGAGCGATGTCTGCTCAAGGACTTATTCCAAAGTTCATTTCAAGGGTAGATTCCACAGGCAGGCCAAGATGGGCAGTTGCAATCACCGTCACAGGTAAGTTCAGTCCCGTGCTAAACTTCTGCTCGTCTCTAAGGGAGCCCTGATGCTCCCTGATACTGCGAGGGAATTTACGGGGCTAATTCATTCCGTGCAGTTGCTGTGATTCTCACTTACATGAATTTGAGTTGTAAGTCATCTTTTACTCCACTCCCATGACATATACTGACTGAAACTTCCACAGCAACTGGTATCACAGTCTTCACATGGCTCGTCTCAATTACCTCCTCTTCGTTCTTCATTGTCTGGTTCGTCATCTGCATCACCTCGTGGCGTTTCCGCGCCGCACTGAAAGCGCAAAATGACCAGCTTTTCACCGAAGTATACGCCTACCGGACCTGGGCGTGGCCAATTCCACCTATCTGGCTATTCTCTGGCAGCACTGTTCTGCTAGTTTCCTGCATCTACCTTGGACTATATCCTATCGTGAGTCGTTACTTCAATATAACACGTGATAGTCACTGACTTTTTCAGGGCGTCGATACACCATCCGTTTATTATTTCTTCGAGAACATGATTGGGGTCGTTATTGTGATATCTTTTACCCTCGGCTACAAGATAATCTACAAGACGAAGTTTCGTGACGCGAAAACTGCTGATCTAAAGAGTGGTAGGAGGACACTTGGCAAAGAAGAAATTGATATGTTGAATGAGTATTACAGTCGATCGACGATTAGACGTTTCTGGACTTATATTCAGTTGTGGTAGACGTGGGTTAAGCTAGCGCGGAGAGTTTATAGACATTCAAGGTTCCCTCTTGGGTTTCATAGGTAGACGGTAGATTTCAGTACGTACATGAATCGTCGAATAAATCACGTGTCAAACGCTCCTAGGATAGAACTCTACAATGCCAGGCTTAGAACTAGGCAATGGAAGAGGACAATGTGCAAGATATACTAATAATGTTGTCGTAGGGCCAGACAATGAACAAAGGAATTCATTGCCTCCCTATTCCTCAACTAACCATGCTTGTCAAAGGTCATTTGTCTCCCAAGATCAATCGTAGCCCTGAAATTTTCAAGACCTAGATTCATATAGTGGCCATATACACAGCCTTAGAGCACTCTCTTAGGCGGGATAACAACCAATCCCCTCTCCTCCTTAATCCGCCACTGCAATGCCTTACAAATCTCATAAATAACCTTCAGCGTCGGCGTCTCCACCCCCGCCTTCTCCGCCTCCCTCAGTGGCTCCCCAACCAGATACTCATACTCCATATAATTGCCTTTCTCGATATCACATTGCATGCTCGGCTTCAAATACAGATCTAATGGATCACAATGGATCATCTTATCCATGATATCCTCAGGCAAATCATGTCCTAACTTTCTGGCCGTGTTCCACACCTCTTTCATAGCTGGTCTTACTAAACCCTCAATCGCAGAGCCCGTCAATCTAATCCTTGCATCGTCAAGTGATAGGATAGCACAGAGGGGATTCAGGACGGCGTTGAAGATCAATTTTCGCCAGCGAGCGTACGCGACGTCTTCTGAGAACTCGACGGTGGATTTTCCGGCCTTGTTGTAGATCTCGATGAATCTTTTTGCTTCAGCGATTTCTTTCTCTTTGTCGTTGACGGTGGGATTGTGGTATGCGCCGAGGTAGAGAGTGTCGTGTTCTTCGTGGAGGATTTCACCTAGTCGACCTTCGTGGGAGTCGATCATGGAGACTCCAGAGAGGACAATGTTGGTGGGAAAGGCTGCGAACATGGCTTTCTCAATATTCAGCCCATTCTGAATCATGACAATTACTGTATGGCCAGGTGTGATGGCTGGTGCAATAAGCGATTCGAGAGAGGGTGGAATATCGGGGCAGTTCTTTGTGACGGTCACAACATAGTCGAAGGGTGGAAGGCCTTCTTTCGTGACATCTGGAACGGCGTTCAGGACTACCAGCATTTTCAGTCTCAGCACGCAACCGAATCAGAGGCTAACATACCCTTAGTTGGTTTCCAACTTTTAAATTTCCCGTGATCTACGCTTTCGATTGTGTAACCTTCCTCGTCCACGACCTTGAAATTGGATCTCAAGATGGCAGTCACAGCACCCAACCCAGAAGCCTCAATATTTAACGCCGCGATCGCACCGACTGCACCCCCTCCAAGCAGCAGCACATTGGCTTTCTTCGTTTCGATACTGCCCATTTTGGGTTTTTATCTCCGTCCTGATTTCTATTCCTGAGAAAAGGAAGAATGGAAAATAAACAAAAATGTACTTGGTACCGGAATCAAAAGCGCTCGAAGCTAGAAGAAAATCCAATACGCCCTTCAAGTCAAACGTCTTAAGCTCTTCGTCCTCATACTAAATTCTCATCTCCAAAAGTATAGCTTCATCCCACTTTCGCCCAATGCGTCTACGGAGTAGATCAGCAGAAAGGAGGATACCGAACCCCGTCAGGACCTTATCAGTCTTTCGGGAACTCCTTCCAATCCCAGAAGTGCTTTAAACTGCGGGACAAATCCACCAAAATGGGCAACGGGGTTCAAAAATTGGCTTGTGCAATCCCTGATACATGCACTAATGCAGCTGGCCGATCGGCTGTGCAGTGCTGACAGCTACCCAAGTAGCTGCCGCGGGTGTGGGGCGGCTTATCGGTTTCAAGAGTGGGATGCATGTGCGAACTCAGATGTGAGAATTGTTGGCACAAAATTTGGTTGCTATGAAGCTCATATAGCATAGACTTTATATCGTAACAAAATCTTTAGAATTAAAAGCAAATTACCCGGAATTCATCTATAACAAAAACTCAGACCAACAGCTCAATCCAGATCGACATCCACATTTGGGGCTTCTGGATCGTAGTCATCCTTCAACAGGAACCCAGGCTATTCAGCCAGTTAGCATTGATTTTTTGGTGATTGCAGAGGGGCTCGGAGCTTGTGACCGGTCTCAAGAGCTGTCATGATTCGCTTGCCTTGTATCTTAAAAGCAAACAAATAATGAACTCTCTCGAAACAGCTTCTAAGCTCCGGACTGTTGTAGAAAAATCATAGCAAATAATTATGAGATTCAGCCTTACGTCTTTCATGTCAACCATGCCACAATTGGGGCTGGAGATCTTGTATCCCAACCTCGCCTGAATTTCCTTACTCCAGGGTTTTACAACCTCAGGAGGATACTCAATCAAGGTAGCGAATTCTGTCCTCAATGTGCCCTTGCACATGAACATTGCGTAGAGCATCCTATTTTGATCCTTACTATTGTTTGTGCTGCCTCCGTGGAACGTGCTAGCCAGCATGAACGCTGCCTCTCCCACATCCATCTCAGCATAGCACACGTTTGGGTCGTTTGGATCAGCACCCCGATCGTCTCCCCAAAGATGCGAACCCGGGATCATGCGAGTTGCGCCATTTTCGATGGAAAACTTGATACCTGGAACAAAGACACCAAATCCATTGTCTCGACCTTGGGTCCAGCCAGTAGAAGTAGCGTCCGTGTGCCAGGTATGGTACATTTTGTCATCCCGGTGCAGGCGTTGTCCTACAGCTCCTGGACGAACATCGATACCAAGAGCAGCGCTAAGAAGAGGATGTGAAGTATAGTGATGAAGTTTCTGATCATACCACGTCGGATATGTCTCCGCAAGGAAATACTCCCCAAGAGCCTAGAGGGAGCTTAGATGTAAATCGTGTTGCAAACGAGTCAAACATACTTGGTAGAGTGGATGCATGAAAAATTTCTCCCGACAGGTAGGGCTTCGCCAGAGCAGACGGTTACAACGTCGGGTCTCCGGAGGAAATAGCTTGCCCTATTCTTGAACTGAGTGATAGTCCCTGGGAAGGCTGGGCTACGCAACGAACCTGCCATGGTTTGTCCGCGTCTAGAAATGGCTTCACTTCTGCATTCGCAGTGGCAATATCTTCTGGGCTGACGTAGTTTGTGCAAATACAACCACCATCTTTCTTAATGGTTTCGATGAATACCTCGATGGGAGCATCGACTGGAATGCGCTGGAGTGTAGGCTTCTCAATTGAGCCCATAATGAAGGATGTGAAGATGTGAAGATGTGTTCAGAAAGGCTAACAATAATCTAGACTGGTGCGAAAACAGATCAAGACAGAAACAATGAAGATATATTGTCGACATGTATCGAAGATTACTTCCAGAGCTCCTATTGCTCAGAGATCCGCAGCGGCTATCTGCGGTAGCGTAAACTCTCACCAGTTCGGGAACACTTTCCCCACGATTTGACCAACCATGACTTGGCAGCAGATCATTAGTTCGATAACCCCACTTTCTAGATGTTGGCATCATATCCCGAGCACATACATTGTTCGCAGCAAGGTTAGATGTTGATATTTATCGATTCTTGAACATCAGGAGCAAATTGGTAAATGCAACAAAATGCCTTCTGCAATCTCAAGATCAGAAAAAATAAACGAAGCACTTGCTGCTGCTCGTGCGAGTTATGGCAAAGCTAATCAAGAAAGCCAGAAGATCCATACAGAGTCTTCGCTGGCATTGCCTGGAGGTGAGCCCCTGAAAATCCTCGCTTACAAGGCCATTGACTTACGGCATAGGCACGACTCGAAATGTTGTTCATTTCAAGCCATTCCCCTTGATCTTAGAATCAGGCAATGGCTCCTATCTTACTGATGTCGATGGTCACACCTATCTTGACTTGTGTGGCGAATATTCCGCTGGCATGTTCGGTCACTCGCACCCAGTCATTGCCAAAGCCATGCATTCTGCGATTGATAGCGGATTCGCCCTTGGTGGAGTCAATCGATTTGAAGGACGTCTCGCGAAGCTATTTTGCTCTCGATTCCCCAGTATTGAGAAAATTCGATTCTCAAACTCAGGAACAGAAGCAAACTTGACTGCCCTGGCACTTGTCAAGGCATATACAAAGAGGAACACTATCCTCGTATTCAAGGGTGGCTATCATGGAGGATTGGCTACTTTCAGTAAAGACGACAAGGTTACCGCAAACTCCATGAATGCGCCCCACAACTTCGTCATTGCCCCATACAACGATATCGAAGCTCTCGGCGAGATTGTTGCCCAGCATAAGGATGACTTGGCCTGCATCTTCTTGGAGTTAATGCAAGGGTCGTCTGGCTGTCTTCCAGCAGATATTGACTTCATCAAAGCGACACGAGCAAAAGCTACTGAAGTTGGCGCCATTCTAATGTTTGACGAAGTTATGACGAGTCGTATGTCCACGGGAGGATTACAGACGTTGATCGGCGTGACTCCTGATATGACAACTCTTGGGAAGTACTTCGGCGGGGGCGGACAGAACTTCGGTGCATTTGGTGGAAAATCCGAGATTATGTCCATCATTGAGCCAGGACATCCTGGTGGAGCATACCATTCCGGTACGTACAACAACAATGTGACGACAATGGCAGCTGGTGTGGCTGTCCTCGAACAAGTTTGGACAGAGCAAGCAGCATCAGACCTGTATAAGATGGGAGAATGGCTTCAACAAGAGTTGCAGAAGGTTTCGAAAGAGGCAGGCTCGACCTTGAAAGTAACTGGTGTAGGAAGCCTAATGACGCTGCATTTCAGCGAGAAGGAGGTCCGTTCAGCTGCAGATGTACAGGCTAGTGAGACGGCTGTAAGAGAGTTATTTTTCTTCGACATGCTGAAGAAAGGATTCTATCTTGCGCAGAGAGGTATGATCAGTTTGATGACAGTGACTGAGAAGGAGGAGTTGGATACATTCGTCGAGGCGGTACGGCAGTTTTTGGTGGAAAGGAAGGAGTTCGTGTGTTGACTCTAGTTCCACCTGAGTGTGTAGCCAGAAATTTCATGTTGACAGAACCAATGACTAATGTCGCAATTCCTCCACCCAACTGCATTTGGGAATGCAGGCCTTCTCGCCCGCTATCTGTAAGTTCTCGTCCACTCAGTTTGCGAAAACCCATAAGGTGTCCAGAGAGGCATAAGCGCCTCTAAAAGACCCATTCGGTCGCTGGTCTATCATCTGCACCGCCCTGCCAACAGCCTCCTCGTATCACGGCCCTTTGTCCTTCTGTTACTTCTCACATCGCTCCTAGATGTCATTGTGGTTCCCAACCCTTGGGTTCGACATTGGTGGGAATGCAAGAGCATGCTACGGGATAGTAAGCACGTCGGAAAGAGTGCTGCGACATGGGATGATGCTGCTGCGAGGAATCGGTCGAAGTTGTCAGCTGCAATCGTACGACCTGTGGAGGTTTTCGTACAGTACAGTACCTGTATACTTCTAATTAGCTGGGCTTAAGATAGACCTATACCGTGGCAAAATAGTCGACACTTTGTGTTTGATAAGATGAAGAATCCTTGGAAGACGCGTCGTTCATCTTCTCGCGAGGTCGAAAACCTTCAGGCTAAGGTTAGAGCTTGCAGGGTTAGTATAAACTCACGAGACTACTGTTTCAGTATTCAGGTTGCTCGAGAGGAATTTATGGACGAATACAGTAGCTACATACGTTGCTTTATCTATGCTTTTCTTTGCACACGGATTTTTTAGACTTTTTTTATTCTTTGATGCATCTCTCGACACTTGAGCCCCGTAATTACTCTCCCGGCGGGTTATAGCGAAGCGAGCCCTATAGCCACAGGGCTCAAGCGCTATAGTTTGCAATGCGCCTTCTCGCGTTCTGGGGTATCGAATGCCTGTAGTGGATTCCTTAGCGATAGTTCAGGGCCAAGATGCGTTCGCTCAACATCATCGAGAATCAACATGTACACTACTGTGCACTGAAGTCCACAACAACTGGAATGTGTTGTTACCTCACTGCCTCCACTATCGTCTTCTCCAGAACTAGCAGGCTGAGCTGTAAATGAATCAAATCGTGCTACTCGTCAATGAGTTTCGGATTGCAATATTTTCTTCTCCTCTCTCTCGTTTCTGGTCTGTTGTCTTCAATTCAGCATCATATAATTAATTCGAGCATAAAAACCACTCACCTTATGCTCATTTTGTTTTCCCTCTACGTCGCATTGTATTACTCTTCACTTCATTGTATTGCTCCTGTCTTCATTCAGTAACATGTACCCCTTTTTCAGCGGACTTGGTCACTTACTTTGATCTGCTTCATTGCCCATGCGGTCGTCACTTGTACCAAAACACCTCACCACTCATCCTCACCGTCATAAGAAAATAGTGAGGCCAGCATCTTCCGCCAAGGGTAGGGCAGAGCTGCTATCCCATTTTTGCTCATGCACTAGTAGTAAAAGAGTGTCACTGTATATTGGACATGCCCCGCCAAGAGCCTCTAACGTTCGATGCAGAGGAGTATGAAGATGTGAGATGAACCGGCGCTTCTTGGCTGCGAGTGATGAGAGTGTTGAGGAAAGAAAATTGGAAATGGTAGGGGAATAAATGTGAAATTGGTGTGCTAAGAGAGTTGTGTTGTTCTAGGAAGGCACACTGTGCTGGGAGACGAGTGCTTCTTACCTAGGCAAGAACGACGCGCGCATAAAATGAGGGAGGAACATCCCATCAACTTTCCACCTTCGAACAGAACTCCCCATACGAAGCAATTGAACAAACAATTGCAAGCGCGAATGAATTCGTTCCTCTTCTTTCGCTTCCTTTCTAGCTGTAATCTCCTAGCCCCAGAAGTGGACACTCAAAGGTAGGTATCGAGTCCGCTTCTTCTTATTCACCACATCGGTCTCCTCGCGCAACCACCGTGGTCTAGGACTTGATTTGTTCCTCCCCTCCAGATGCAAAGCACTTTCACACTATGTCTCGTTACACTATCATCTTGCCAGCCGTACACAAGAAGATCCACATTTATGCTCAACACGCATTAGCCAAGATGCACCTGCAACATCGGAGATCCAGCAGCAAACCACCAAATCAAGAACGCAGTAAATGTCACAACACTACTTTCACTCAGTGCCAACAGCCCAGCCCGTAATCAAGAGATCTTGTAGCGGAAGGACTTACGAGTACTACTGTACATCGTCGTGGTTCCAATCGCTCTCTTCGTTCTTGTCACTACTCCGTACCTAGGTACTCTGTTGGAACACGCAGGTTAATCAACTCATCACCCTCCAGAATCCTCCCTGAATATTTTTTCAGGTCTGAAATCTCTCTGACTACAATTAGAATTCTTCTGAACCCCAAGTTGAAACGTTCAGGAACAAGTACCTAGATCCATACCTTATAGGGCTTGGCAGGGCCTGAGGGACTATCGCTGGATAGTCCCTGGATGATCCAAATTTTAGATAGTCCAAGCTTATAAAATGAACACCGGATAGTTAGTGGAACTGGATAGTCTTGAAATTGGATCGTCCGAAATTTTTGGATAATTATTTGGACGGTCCACGGATGGTCCAGGACGGGTGGTGCTGACTAAGCACGCCCCACCTAAACCACCTCGATTTTGGTGTTTTTGCTACCACCCGGCCCCCACTAGTGCTACCACGGGTCCCACAACCCGTGATATATGCGACGGGAGGCTTTGTAAGGTGTTAATTTTGCATAAATCGATCGATTTTTTAGTCTATTTAAATAAATGTAGAGTTTTGAAGTAAAGAGAGTGTTACCGAGGACGTGCATAAGCTCTCTCTTTAATTTTGATATATTTTGGATAGTTAAAATATAATACTATCCGAAGATATAGGATAGTTTAAGATTTGGAGTATCTATGGACTCTCTTAGCTTTTGGATAGTCCGTTTTGCTTGTTTATCCTTAGTTTTGGATAGTTAATTAATTTGGACGGTCCCTGGATGATCTAATGTATTTGGACGGTCCTTGGACGGTCCAAATCACGTGGACTCTCTGTGGTCAGTCACATAAACCCAAGGTTCTCCTCTAAGGTAGGTAGAGATTGCACCTCACACGTGACACTATTTTGGCCCCTAGGTACCTAATGGCGGGGTTGCGGGTCTCCTTGTCAACTTCAATGCTGAGCTACTCAACCAATTACTTGTAGCATTTCCTCTTGTCTTGTCGCCTTTTTCACTAAGTGGTTGCTGCAAGAAAGGGGTGTGGGGTTTGTAGATTAATTCTTACAGAATATTCGTGAATCTGGGAAAGATGTGGTGTTGGAAAATATGGGAGGGCGACGTGATGTCTTTGTATTTACTTAGAAGATTGGGAGGTGGTTGAGAAAAGGAGAGGATGGTGTGTTACCTGGACAGCGGCTAAGAGGCCGACAATGTTGCAAAAATATGATGCTCAGTCGCAGTTTTCAGCCGACTAGGAAAGTCCTCTTGCCGATCAGATAGATGGGAGTGAAGGACGAGGAGGGAAGGAATTGAATTTGACAAACGGTGCCATTTGCTCCCGAAGGAAACTATACGATCTCTACGCTTAGCAACTTTGGCTCAACCGTTGCGCATCTTGCTACAAGATATACAAAGTTAGCAAAAACAACTACTGGATCCCAACTCGCGTCCTCTAAGTTGGCGTCGACACAATCAGCTACGTCTATCTAAAAGCAGACATCGAACCTCAAACAAAATACGTAACCCTAAGGGTCCGTTTGGTTCGCGAGTGCAGGCAAAGTGCAACCACCAAAAAAAAAGTTCGCACTGCATTTTGCTGAAAATGAGTGCACACTCTAGCATAAACTGTTTGGCAAAAACATTCGAATGCACACACTTTTCTGCACTTTAGAATGCACCATATAAAATCAAAATGCGAAGAAATGCTGCACTGTAAAAGTGAGTGCGCACTCTTTGAATCGGCCGCACGTAAAACATAATTTTTTACAATTTTAATATCAACACTACAACTTAACTTATAAATAATACAACCACAACCCGTTAGCACATCTTTAAGCTTACCGGTGCGCAATAGATAAAGCAAAAAAGTAAGGTGTTTCGGGTTTACCCTCTTTAGAGGCATAGTGGTGAAGACGTAGTGGTGGGGACAGTGGTCTTAGCAAGTGGTGTTTACAAAGGTAGTTTATTTTATTTTATTTTTTTCATTTTTTTTTCACGTGAACTTGATTTTGTTAAAGTTTGCATACAAATAAAGAGTGCGAGCCAAACGCTTTTGAAAATCATTAATTTTTATAAAATTTCGGAATGCAGAGCTACCCTTGCACTCATTTTAGAAGGAGTGCGAAATCCCGCACTCGCGAACCAAACGGACCCTAAGCCACTGCTTGGATAAGCTCAAAATCACTCGACTCTTACTCACCAACTCATCTCCCCTCCTAAACTTCTCTCCCCTCCCTATCTTGACTTCAAAAACCCACCAGCTAAGAAGGGAACTGCGCTCTCGTTACATCCATACTTACTTACTACAGGCCCAATTAAGCAAATCCTCTACACCTTTTCACTCCACAACTTCATCCCTACACCCTTTCTCATTCCCAAATCAACACACAGCTCAATAGTGTCAAGTCAAGCAAACACCCGAAAACGAAATAAAGCAGAACAAAACAAAACACTCAAACCCCCACTCCACTCCACTCCACTCCACTCCACCCCTCACCCCATGCACATCCTCCTCCCACCATCAAAATCCACTGATCGATCAACCCTCCCCTCCCCTCCCTCATCCCTCTTCCCAGCATTTATCTCTATCAATAGGTACATACATACAAACAAAGAAATATCCCGAACCACCAAACCCCTCACTCACTCACTCACTCACTCACTCACTCACAAACCACATAAACCAAAACCAAAACCAAAAACCAAAAACCAAAAATCAAAATCAGAACTAGAACACGTACTGTACCGTACCGTACCGTACGTATACTCAAGCCCCAACCGGAAGCCCCGGCGGCATTCATTCACCCGCTGCCCGTTCCGGCGTCGTTGCCCGTTGTTGCCGCTGCCCGCCCGCCCGCCCGCGCGCTGCATTACAGTACTGTAAAAGAGATCTGCCGGCACTTGGGGGGTGGGGGATCTAGTACTATACTACTTATAAGACTGTATAGTACAGTACACGTTTCTCTAGCATGGTAACAAGGATGGGATGGGATGGGGTGTTGAGGTCGATGGCCGGTCCGCGCATGTAGGTATGTGCTGTGCTGCATGTGGTGCGGTGCGTTCTCGGGTCTAAGGAAAGCGACGGGAGGATAAGGTAAGGTAAATAGGTAGGTAGTGCTCTCAAACCATGGGCACTTCATTTCCCCACTATTCTCGTGACTTTTTCTTAATGTAGGTAGGTAGGTATGGAGAAGGAATTATAAGAAAGAAAAAAAAATAAGATGTTGGAATTGGAAGAGAGGTGTCAGGAGGTAGGAAGGAAGGAAGCGAAGCGGTTAGGTGAATGATTACATCAAATCAGATCAAAGCTTCAACGTGGCGATCCGCTCTTCTTTCTGCATGCGTTGGTTGTTTCAAGAGAAGGAAGAATTTTTCCCTACCTAGAATAAAACGGCGTCGCCCAATAATTAATTACCTATTGAAAGACGTTGTGGAATAAATAAGGTGGAGAGTAAGATGTACTGTAGAGAAGTGAGATGCGCAAAATAATAATAAATGTCGCAACCAGGTAGGTAGTTCGTTCAACTTTTGAGAGGAGGAAGGAAGGAAGGAAGGAAACCCATCGAAATCAAAATCAAAATCGAAATCGAAATCGAAATCGAAATCGGGAGCAGTGGAGTTGGGGATCAGATTCAAGATTAGAAAGAAGTAGGATCACATGTCTGGCTTCCCACCAACATCCCGTCATTTTAGGTATGATTCTAGACCATCTATCTGGTCGGTCCCAGAATTCTTTTCTGGATCAAATGTTTCGTATTTTCCGATCCGTACGTGCAACGACAACAAACAAACGAAAGCAAATCTTTCTAGCTAGCGGAGAGTGAGAGGCGAGGCGTCATCTTGCTCGTCTCCTCTCCTCGCACAGTCCAGTATGTACCGTACCTAGCTTGTGAAATTGTGAGATGATTCCACATGTGCGACGTCACCCAGTCTTGTCTTGTCTCGTCTCGGGAGTTTTCGTGTTGATCGGTTCAATTCGATCGTGATGCGGAGAGAGAAGAATATTAAGATAGCCGCTATCATCCTCAAATGCTGTACGGATGTACTGTATGTCTCTCACGATTGATTTGATTTCGGAGGTACTGTACGTATCGAGGGGACGGTTTCGGTCTTGAAGGATTGGATATGGATATGGGTGCGGGTGCGGTGCGGATATTTGAGACAGTAAGGTCGAGGGTTAAGAGGCGAGAGAGAGGGCTGATCGTCATGGATGGGGATGGGGATGGGGATGTGCAGATAGTGACGGGAAGGGAAGGAACGGAAGGGACGATCCTTTTTCTTTTCTTTTTTAAGGTGAGGCTAGATAGAGGATTGGAAGTTTGGGAGTGAGTCAAGACAAGACAAGAACAGACCTCAAGGTCATCTCATTTCGTCTCTATATGGGCATGGGAATATGGAGGTGAGTCGATCGTCATGTCAGTTCTGTTTAGGAGACCTCAAGGTGGTCCTATTCTCAGGTCCTTCCTCAATGAAGACATCCAGGTTTTAATTTTGGTGGAGTACAGTGTAGGAAGACTGTTCCGGTACAATACAACACAACACAGCACAACTCACGATCCTGCAGTTGCCCGTTGGAGATGGAGGTAAACGGAACCCCCATCTGTAACTACTAACCACATTATCCTATCCTCGGTACACCTCCCCTCACCTTCCCTTCCCAATCCCAACTGTGCTTGCACATAGATTTCATGCATTAGTTCCCACGCCTCCGCCTCCCATTGGCTCGAATACATACTGATGTCGAGATGTGGGGGGGATGAGGTCTGGATGCTGGGAGATCTTATCCGGCAAAATTCCGGCGATAGCCCACGGGTACCTTCCCTTCCCTTCCCTTCCCTTCCCTTCCCTCCCTCCCAGGCACGGGAAGGGTACAGTACCGTCCAGGTCAAATCCGAGAACTTAAAGCTGGACGCTGGGGGATCCGCAGCAAAGGAGAGTGCGGTGATTTGCGCGGAAAGACCTGTTTTAATCTGTTCTGTATCTTGGAGGTATGCACGCATGGCCCAGACAGTAAGGTTACAGGTTACAGCTCGGCGCAGGCTCCAATCACGACTCCGGGTGATATCTGTCAAGGTGGTGGAGGGGAGCAGCTCCGGAACCTTGCCCTACCGTCAGGGTATCGTAATTTATGAAGGGAGGGGTTATTCTTAGAACGCCCACGCCCTACGGAGTGGGAGTGCTGAGAAAGAGCGCGTTTTACCGCGAGAACCCGTCGGTAAGCAAGCAAGCAAGCTCGTCACCTTCACCCTCACCCTTCCTCCGGATGAGAGGTCTGAGACCAGGATGACGAGAGTGGCGGACCCTCGGATTCCCTCTTTGGTGCATCTGTGCCTGCAGATAGATGCAGGTGGTTCGCGACCGTGAGAGAGGATGGTGTGGGGGTCATCTCAACTTTGGATGGTGGATGGTGGATGGTGGTATTCCTGTCAGATCAAGGGGACCGAGGGGTGAAGAGGGGTCAGACAGAGTCTTACTCGCTCTCGCTCTCGCTCCGCCGGCATGAGCAGACAGGAAGGTTGTTCAGCATACCACAAGTTACCAGCAGACAAATGGACCGGACGTGGTGAAGAGTTTTTCACGAGCTGATGAATGAACGAACCGTCTCAGCTGCGTGGACGAACGATTGCTTTCCGGCGCGGGCTGCGAGCTGCGACCTGGCGGGTACGCGGAAAATGGGTCTGATTGGAACATTCCACGCGCATGGCTCAGCGACTGGCTTGAGGGTCCTGGACGGGCTGACTCGCCAGCGATTCTCTCGGGGCACTGGACGCTTTGTGATGGATCATGGTGGGAATCTGAGAATCTGTGGGGACTGGGAAGCTGTGGGATGGCCAGGAAGGGAGCCGACGGGTGGTGGGGGTTGCATCTTGCATCTTGCATCTTGCACATTGCATCTTTCGAAGTACCTTGGCCTGCACCGAGTAGCCCGCGCTCTCAGTGATGCCGCAATGTGGACCTTGCTTGGCCTTGCTGGACCTTGTTGGTGCGAGACAAAGACGCAAGTCCCAGAGGCAGGCACGCAACGGGGCACGCACGAACCTACGCACGCAACAGTCGACACTTAACAGTCGACATTCGAGAACGTGTTCGCCCAGGACAGACTCACATAATACCCGCTGCATGACCTGGACTCAACGCTCGCCAAGATGATGCAATTTGAGCGGGTTTGCAGCTTTTGATATATGAACCGCTCGACCCCTCACTCTCTTCGAGCTGACTGGACTGGACCTGCACCTGCACACACGCTTGACGGGATTCCCTTGATCGGCAGAGATCGAGTGAGTGAGAAGCAAGATCCGGCCTCTCAGCTGAAACCTGGAACGGACAATACAAAGATATCTCATCTTTACGAAGCCGGCGTGAGGATAATAATAAAGCTAGAGAGCACGCCATCCAACTTCCAACCCACAATCCACAATCCACAATCCACACCTAAGCGGTCAGCGACGTCAAATTTGGTAATTTGCTTTACAGCCTTCCAAGAGTTCTCGGCCTCTTTGAAGCATTGTTTAGCAACAGCGGCTGGCGACGGTTATATGCTCCAGATAACGCCGTCGTACACTCGGCGCACACTGCGGTTGCAGAGCTTGCGGTTCGCTGGGCTCGCGCTCGCTGTCTCCATCTTTGCAGCTCCTCCTGGAGCCCCTCGCCAGTCTCGCCCATCGCCTCGTCCTAGCTGCAGCGGTCAAGGGGAATTTTTATACTACTAGTCTCCGAATAATCCAGATAACGACGACCCCTCATAACCAACCATCCAACCATCCAACCATCGCGTCCATCGTGTTGCCAGTCAACCTCACGATAATTATCCTCCGCTGTCGGACTGCACATCCTGCCTCCACTATACAAACATCCGGATCGCATCTCCTCTCGCGGTGCTGTGCATCTATTTTCTGTGGTGCTTGTATCAATCGCGCGGCCGCGATCGCAGTCACCCTTCGCCTCGGCGCTGAGTCGAGTCACTCTTATCAACCATAATTCCTGTCATTTATCACATCAGCAGCAACCATCACCAACCATCACAAGACCTGCAGCCTCCTGACCCCGATTCCGCTAGGTCTCGCATTCATATACTCGACTATTTGGCTTTGGTCGTGCGACGCCTACTACATATTCAATTCCTCTCTTTTTACTTTTATCAACAACAATTGGAAGCACTGGTCTCGCCGAGTCGCCAAACTGGCACAATCACGCCCCCCTCCAGTGCGGACACATGCCGCAGCTGTGTCACCGCCGCCATTGTCACCGCGAACCTCTGAGAAGAAGCATCATTCAAGGAGGAAATCTGGAAAAGATTATGCGTCCAGCGAGAAGAAATCATCGTCCAGACCAGCAGCACTGAGCCGGAAAACGACCCCTCAGTTCATCCCCAAGGCACCGAGTTCAGGGCGGGCCGAATATAGGCACCGAGACCGAGACGATGAAGAACGAGGCCGAGATAGCGGGGAAAGTTTCCCTCAGTTCTGGTATGTGATTTCTTTTTTCTCCCAGGAACGCAGACCACGAGGCGACCCCCAATGTGGGGTGCATATCTGAAATACGGACTGACGAATGGCATAGCATGACCTGCGAAAAGCAATTCCTGCCCGCCAACAACACATTCCTCTATTGTTCCGAAGCGTAAGCCCCCATCCCCAATCCCCGCTTCTCCACGTCCCATGATGCCCTCTCAATTTCCGCATTGGGAGCCTCGCTGACCGAACTGGGCGTTCTAGGTGTCGTCTTCATGATCAAGCCCCGCCCCCCACCCTGCGCACAAACTCCTACTCCGCTTACCCCTCCTCGTCTCCTCCCCTGACGCCTTATTCGAGGCATTTCAGCTCCTATCCTTCCGCCACGCCCTCCCACGAAGACGGACCAGACATCATCCCGCGATTCTCACCAACGCAGTCCCGTCCGCGATCATACTTCAATTCAGATCCTTATCCTTCGTATCAAGCCCCTATCTCTTCATCACCCCCACCGCGATCCGCGCAGTCGTCTTCTACAGCTCTAGCCTCGCTTCGCGAGCTTGCGACTGCGTTACCAAAAACTAGTTCGAGGAGGAGGGAGCGGGATCGTGAACCGGAATCTCCGCCAAAATCCTCAGCGAGCTCCATTTCTCGCACCAACTCGGGGGTGTGGAATTATATTCCATTCGCTGGGAGTAAAACGTCGACTCCGACCCCGTCTGCTACGCCAGGTAACTCTTATACGCAGTCTTCGCAGCAATACAACGTATCGCAGAGCTATGGGACGACCGCAGGGAAGGGATATGCCACGACTGGATACACCAGCAGTGGGTACACGGCGAGTGGGTATTCGAATGGGAGGAGTAGAGAGGATCTCTATAATTATGGAAAGAGTAGTGGAGCGGTGAATAATGGGTATGGGTATACGGCTAGTGGGGGCATGGGGATGGATAGACCGCTGCCGCCGAGAAGCGGACCGGGAGGGTACGGACATCGGCCCAGGAGTATCGATCTCGTAACACCATTTTCAGGCCATTGAATACTTTCTCCCACTCCATTCTAGGAGCTGAGATGAGGATTCGAGGCGCGGAGAGGGCTGGAGTTTTAAAAGTTTTGCATTTGCTTTTTCTTCTCCTTTCAATCTCATCCTCTTTTACCTATATTTTGATTTTCTTCAGGGGGGTAATTTATAGGATTGAGGTGGTCTGCATTGTTTGCGCTTTCGCATAGCCATGGCTTCTTGGCTTGGCTGGAGTAGTTCAGTTCGGGATCATGGATGAGCATGGAGATTAGCACTGGCATCGGTTTAGATGGATAACAACACATTGAAATGGGCGCGTATGGAGCACGGAACAGAACATCACAACACATCCGTCATTCAGAACACATATCAGGACGCGCTGGGAGCGCCAGACCGGTCGTTGGAATTGGGATGCGTTTGAGATTAAGATTGATTTGATGGAGTTAGGATACTCTACCCTACTCCTACTCTAATTGCTTGCTTGCTTGCTTGATTGAAGGGTTTCTGGCATTTGCATGGATGGTATTAGGATATGGTTTGGTTTGATGCGTGGAGGAATATTAGGACAGAGAGATGGAATATGAGGGTCTAATACGAGGAAGAGAAAGAATACTTAATTCGCATCCAAATCCAAATCCAGAGACCTATCAAATCCCATCCACTATCCATCATCCATCATCCATCCTCCGTACTCGGTCGACTCGGGCCAGTACTCTGACTCTTACCTACCTACCTACCTACAACTCACCGCTCAACCCACCGGCCCGCAACCCCCTTTCTCAACCGAGATTCCAGACCCATCACATCACATCACCTCATCCACCTATCTCACTGATTGCTCAACCCATCCCATCCCATCCCATCCGCTCACCGAGAATCCCCATCCAATTCACCATCCAGGGGCAAAATCACGACATCCCGGCACTCCGCTCCCCCCTGTCCTGTCCTTCCCTCCTTCCCTCTCCCTCCATAGGTATTCATCCCTCTCTTTCTACTCGATTACATTACATTACACCATCTCTCACCCCCTCCTTTCCCCTTTCCCTCCTATCTACTCTCTCCTCTCTCCTCTCTCTCCGATGGCACCATCCTCTCACCCTCTTTTCTTATCTTGTCTCGTCGTTACGTTGCGTTTTGTGGCGCTAGATGATCGATGATTGACTGATGATGATGATGATGATGATGATGATGATGATGATGATGATGGCGTTTTTCGCTCGATTGCACCATCTCGGAGGAGAGATCTGGGAAACGCAGATGCAGATGGAGATTGCGCCATCGTGGATGGATGGATGGCTCCACACACACACACCTCTCTCTCTCTCATCATTGAGTCACTAGCTGAGTGCCGTGCCGTGCCGGGTCTAGGAGTTAGGGGGTGGGGGATGCATGCATGCAAGGTACCAAGTCAGTCAGTCCTCTCATGACAACTCATTTGAGCGTTTAGTAATCACGTACAAATAACTATTGCAAAGTTCAGCATACATACCTTAGACAATTTAGGATGGGATGGGGGTTAAGAAGGGATGGATAAGGGATGAGGGATGGACTGCCACGTACTGTACCTAGAATAAAATGCTAAATCAGCACTCCTTTTTATCATTATCATTATCGTTATTTTCTTCTCTTCAAGGAAGGAAGGAAGGAAGGAATGGTGCTTAGATATATATGAAAGAAAGGAATATCAAGTAAAAAGAAAAACCCCTAATTTGGCGGCTAATCACTTTCATGCTTCTCCCTACTTCGTTTACCTTATTTATTAGCTCGTTATAGTTTCTCGCTTTCCAAGTTCGGCGTTGGGAGGTTCTACCTAACGTCTGATATCTTGGCGTTTGCTTGATTATGTTATCTTTTACTTGAGGAATTAACGGAGAGGTGGTGCGGTGCGTATATAATATATACAATTCTCCCCCCCCCCCCTCTCCCCCTTTTTTTAGATTTTCGATTTTGTTTAAAATTCTGAGTTTTTCTTCAATAAGGAGTGCTAAGCTAAGAGTGAGTACTCTGCTTTTGGGGAGGGAGAGCGTGGGAAATAAGTATAAGGTGACTTCGGAGTAGAAGTTGGGCAGGGTAGGCTAGGGGTGAAGAGAAGAGAAGATAGAGCTAACTTATACAACCTCAGCTATGTTTTGAGGAAATATGATGCTAGAGTAAGCTATGCGCAATTTTCCATATTAGTTAAGCATCCCGACGCGATGATTGCACAGGAGTCCCGAAGCACCTTCTCAGTACCCCGCACACGTGACCCATTTGCTAAGAAAAGGGGATGTTTGGTGTTCAATGCACCCCGAGCAAGGAGAGCATATTTCCGGGCTATGATAAGATAGAGAAAATGATTTGTGACGAGATTTAAACTCTTTTGAGAGTGTGCTTGGTCTATTCAACATTATATATCATAAGATCATCGGATATTCATACTCAAAGCAGATAAAAGTTCCACATACCCATCCATCCGACCTTTTCCTTTCCTTCTATCCCATCCTTCCCACACGATAAAACCAAGATATTTACAAACCAGAACTCCGCCCTTTCCCTTCATAACAAATTAATGCCCACTATTACTCGCCGCCTTCGTAAAATCATAATAGTACAAACTCAGCCTGCTCCCCGCACCACAATATTCCGAATGATTTCCCGGACATGTGAAACTACAGTTACCATTGGTCACATTGGTTCCAGGTGTAGCTCCTGAATTCCCAGCCCAGTTCAAAGCATTGCCGCACCAACATTCACGACCGTATTCTACGCCAGCATATTGGTATTGCCAGCATCCGGAAAGACATCTTTCGATTGTCATGTAGGTGCCATTATTTTCGACTTGCTTCGTGAGCAAACGGCCAGAGGAAGGTTCGGATGCGCAGGAATAGTAGGTGAAATTTACGTTTCCGGTGGAGACGACAGGAGGCCCGGTGTAGGTCGCTGGTGTGGACGATGTGGACGATGAGAGCGTGGAGGAAGTGGAGGAAGTGGAGGACGTGGAGGACGAGAGTGTTGTAGAAGATGACGATGATATGGATGAGAGCGACGAGGATAAGGCGAGAGACGAAGTCGTTGTTGGGGCGGTTGAGCTGCTGCTCAGCGTGGAGGATTGAGATGAAGATGACGAGATGGATGAGGATGATGAGGATGATACTATTGAGGAGCTGCTGCTCGTTGAAATGCTGCTCAACGTCGAGGAAATGGAGGAGGTGGATGTCTGGCTTTGGCTGGAGCTCTGAGGTGATGATGAGACGGAAGATGCAGAGGGGGACGTCGGCACAACTGAGCTGCTACTGCTGGTTGACTGGACAGTGGACAGTTTGTACATCTCCAATCTGTTTCCAGCGCCACAATACTCATATTTATTACCCGGGCAAGTAAATGAGCAATCAGCCTGTGTGGGAGCTAAAGCAGATCCAGTATTGAGGGAGTTGCCACAATAGCCTGCAAATTTGTTAGAGCCTGTCACTGAAAGGAAGATTCATCCACTTACATTCACCGCCATACTCAACACCCCAGTACGTCCATCCTGTACAATTGGCAGCGCAATTCTCAAGAGTCATTCCGTTGTAGTCGTAAATAACGGCTCCTGTCAAGGCACGAATGCCAGTTCCTTCAGTGAAGCATCCTTGGAACGTGTATGTGCCTATTGTCTGCTTGATTGCCAAGGTTTGAATTGGGCCAGCCGATGATGTCGATGTCGTGCTGCTCACTGAGATCGAAACCGAGCCACCGATAGACGTTGATTGTGAGGGTGTACTCGACTGGAAAGAAGTCGAGGTTCCAGTCGGAGAGCTCGCGCTTGAAGAACCAGAGGAAAGTGAGCTACTACTCACAGAGGAAATCGTCGATGATGAGCTCGAGAGAACATTGTTAGTCCCATTCTTGATGTAAACGCTCAATCTATTCCCCGCACCGCAGTATGCAGTCTTGTCACCGGCGCAAGTCATGCTACAATCCGAATTGCTAGTCAAAACGGACCCGGCTCCGAAGGAGTTACCGCACCAACATTCTCGGCCATATTCGGCACCAAAATAAGTGTATGCCGAACATTCTTGGGCACATAAGGCAATGGTGTTGGTGTCATTAGGGTAATTAGCTGCGGCTAGAGCCCGGGTATTGGTTGCCTATATCAATGTTAATTATCATTTTCATACTTTAGGAGTCAAATTATGCCAAGAGTAATAAAACTTCAAGGACAGCGGGAAAAGTCAATATTTCTAGAAGATGATAGGACTTACTTCAGTGTAGCACCCAAGATATTTGTACGGCCCAGCTGATGGGACGATTGTCGGTCCGGTGGGTGTAGCCGACGTGCTTGTTGAGACTATCGTAGATTGGCTAATGCTCGTGCCTGTTCCTATAATTGATCCGCTGCTCGAGCTTGTCGAAGACCCTGTAATAGACGCCGATGATGACGTACTAGAGGAGAGTGTCGAGTTGAGAGCATAAAGCTCAAGTCTATTACCGGCACCACAATATTCAGCTCCATTACCTGGACATTGGAAGCTACAATCCGCTTGATTTGGTGCTGCAACACTTCCAGCGCTAAGTTTGTTTCCACAATAACATTCTCGACCATACTCAACACCAAACATGGTGAATCCTAAACAGAATGCCATACAAGACTCCAGGGTCATAGCATTGTCAGCATAAGTGGTACTGGCCAACGCTCTTCCTGTAGTTGCCTCAGTCCAACATCCTTGGAAGGTGTAGCTACCAACGACTTGTTTGATCTGAGGACCAGATGTCGCTGTTGGAGTAGAAACCGTTCCGGTTGCGGTTCCTGTGGTGGTGCTTGAAGTGCTCACAGGTGGAACGTAACTCCCGTTCTTGACATAAAGGTTGAGGTAGCCACCAGCGCCGCAAAATTCTGTGCCATTTCCATTGCAAGCCATGCTGCAAGACGACGCAGAAGCAGAAACAGAGGTAGATGCGAGTGTGTTTCCACACCAACACTCTCCACCATACTCCAAACCAGCATAAGTGTAGCCATTGGTCGCACATTGGTCAACACAGTTCTTCACCGTTGGAGTATTCAGATTATACTGCACGGACAAAGCTCTGCCTTGAGTAGCTTCCTTATAGCATCCCAAGCTGGTGTAATTGTCCACACCAGGGTTAACAAATGGTCCACTAGGAACGACACTCGTCACATTTCCGTCGAAGCGAGTAGAGTCGGCGAAGAGAGAGATGAAAGATCCTCCTGCATCAGAACCAACACCATTTCCACCACAGATCTGGTTAATGTCGCCTGAACAAGGGTAGTTGCAATCAAGTTCTGAGACTTGTTGAACAGGGATCGTAGGTCCGCCCCAGCATTCGCGATTGTATTGGGTGCCACAGAAGACATAGTTTCCGGCAGCGCATGCAGCTACACACTCAGCGATAGTGTTTGCTGCATCACCATAAATCTGAGTCTTGAGTTGACGACCTGGGTTGTTTTCCTTAAAGCAGCCGACATAACCGTATTTTCCAAGGCCATTAGATAGGAGGGGAGCGGCTTGTTCGGCGACAGCTTCGCAGGAGAATTGAATGAATTGTTTCCCGAAATTTGGATCATCGACATTCATTGTCCATTGAGCGTTGCCTGCATACGGTTGTGTATTCCATTGTGTTTTAGGTACCGAACAGTAGAGTGTTGCAGTTGCGCTCTCGCCGGGAGCAAGGGTCGTTCCTTCAGCGAGATCAACTTGGTTGTTGGCTCCAATGATCCCAGCAACACCGAATGGTGGCTTGGAGACAGTGAGGGATAGTCTGGCACTATCTGCATCGGCATTGTTGGTCAATCGCATCTTTAGCGAGCGAGTAGTGTTCTCTGTCACGTTCCCAAACGTAAAATTTTGGCCAGGCTGATACTCAACCCAGCCAATTCCATCTGGGGTCTGGAATTCAAGTAAAGCAACAGGAGCTGAACCAGAAGTACCGACGACATCAAACACTTTCGTCCCACCATCTGATACGACGCTGAGATATGATCCGAAGTTTCCACTAACAGAGGTGTCAAAATTGACAGTGACAGTAACAGCGGAATTTCCGGGAATGGTAGTTGGTAAGCCAATGAATGTGAACGCCCCAATTCGTGGTCCGGCGGCGGTCATAGTCGGAGCGATGAATGGTCCAGTCTCGCTAACGATAGAGTAATTGATGTCTTGGATGGTCAATGGAGCATTCCCGAGATTGTTGAAGATGACAGATTGGTTTACTCCACCAACTTGAGCGCCAGTGATGACACCCTGGAAAGCCAATGTAACCGGGCTAATTTGAAGCAATGAATTGACGCTCTGACCAGTACCACGGAGAGTGATAGGGATGCTAGTACTGTAGCCCGCAACGTTGTTTGTGGATGTGAGCACAATATCGGACGAAAGCGAACCGACAGTCCCAGGGTTGAAATAAGCTTGGAAGCTGAAGGTGCCCCCAGCTGCAACATTGAGAGGCGTAGCTGGTATGCTAGTCATATTAAAGTTGGCGTTTCCAGTCAAGTTAAAGTTGGTGACAGTGACATCAATGTTGGCTTTGCAAGTGATTGTCTTAGGCGCAGTTGCATCGTTGAGGTTTGCAGTACCGAAGTCGATTGGTGTCGTGCAGTTGAGTGGCAAGTTGACAGGTGAACCAAAACCATAGAAATAGCCTTGGGTGGTACCCATGTAAACCCTTCCATCCCCAAAGACTGGTCGAGTGAACTTGGTAGTGCCCGGAATGTTGAAACCAGCGATCTGGACCATCTGCCCATCTACTGGAATAGCGTTATAGACTCGAAGATTCTGCCCATCAACATCGCTAGTCCAGACAAGCCCAGTACCAGGTTGGCCGTTCAGAGATGTGGTGGTTCCATGGCCAACACCAAGAACATAAGCATTTTTGGTGGGACTATCAGCAACTTTGGTGAAGGACGGAACTCCGTTTGTACAAGAGAACTTAAAAACGTGCGTGGGATATTGGATGACGTTGATGTAGATGTAGCCGCCTTCGAGAGGATACACGCCGGCACCGGCATAGACGGAATTCTCGTTCTGGTAGACCTGGATGATATCATCCAGCTTGTTGGGCCCATTTTGGTATCCTCCCAAGTTGTCGAGATTCAGCCAATATGTCTTTCCACTTTTACCAGTGACCACACCGATTCTCTCAATATCCCCACACGCGAACTCACTCGGCAACAACTCCAAAGGACTTGTCCCAAGATCACGATCAGCGCCGTCAAGCTGCGTTTTCTCCCAAGGCATAAAGAAATCGACTATAGTTAGACTGCCGTCATCATTGATCGTCATATGAACAGCAGCTTCCTCAAGTGAAGTGGGTGGGTTGTGTCCATTGACTGGAATTGTGCTCAGTTGAGAAGCATAGCCATTTCCTGAAGCAAAGAATAAGGATCCAGCATCATCAGATGCCAGGCCTCCACCACTCATCCAGACACCGGCGCCAGGGGTTGTATTCGGCACACCAGCTCCTTCCGTCGCCCATCGCTCAACGTTAGCGCCGGTTGTCTTGTCCCAGCCCATAATCCACCCAGTAAAGTTGTATTGCACGCAGTGAGAAGCGAAGCCGGCATAAATGTACTGGCCTGTGTGTAGTAATGCTGGACGCTGGTGATGAATACCACCATTGAAGTTTCGAACCGGGTTATTGCGGGCAACAGTGCCTTCTAGATCGACAGGGAACCCGGCACGCTCGCTGAGATCATTGACATTGATTGCGTGGAGAAAGTATCGCCCACTTGGCTTACCTTGGGCGACGTTGATCTGAGATTGGTCGGAGTATGTCTTGGAAGTAAGGTAGAGAGTGTCTGTGTCGGGATCGATGACTCCAGTAGCCGTCACACCGACATGTGGATTGATGTCCACACATCCGTTCAAGTCTGCAGTCAAGAACGGGAGGGCTAGGTTCCTCGACAGGACAATAGCTCCGGTCTTAGCATTAATCTTGTACACATTATTTTGTGTTGTAGCTAGGTAGACATATTGAATGCCATCAGATGGTGTCGTATAAACGAGAGGCTGAGAGAACACCTGCTCTGAGACTCCACCATACTTTCCTGGAAGTGCTGTCTTGAAAAGTTGACCGAATTGAGAACTTCCAACGATAGCAGGATCCATATTATGATTACTTGACCATTATTAGATCTAGATTCCAAAAAGTTTGTGTCTTCTACTCACGTTTGATATCCGGTTCTGGAATTATCTCCTCCCCAAGTGATGGTATCGGTGGCACCGAGAGAGTAGACATGGCCGAATAGGGAGAGAAAGAAAGTAATAACGAATGTAGTCGACATGATGCCGGACATTGTTGCAGATCGTCCTGAGCAAGACAAGGCAACTGTCGCGAAAAGAAGGTACAGGATCAGATCGCCTCCAGGAATCTCCTCGTAAGGATCACTGCATCTTTATGTATGCAGGAAAAATCCTATGGGAGCCTCGGCCAAAGTCCCAGCCATACGTGAACAACGCCGACTCTTGCCAAGTCGATCAAACCCAGAAGCTGGAGTCGTGAAGCTAGATGTTCCGGACTGCTGCAGTGCTGCCAAGAGGTGACTGTGAGAACTAAGAAGGAGAGGCGAACGGTCCAAAGAGATGGCTCGAGTCATGCTGCATCTAACATGGTTCTCCTCTATGATAATCTATTGAGGCTTGGCGGGCTGACCCGAGTCCCGTTTGCTCCCTAGAATGGATGGCCGTGGCTGTGGGCCACCTTGGCACTTCGGGAGCGGACCAGTCAAAGTGCGGGAAAAGGGATGCGCCGCTAGGATGGAGGAACTCTTCCCCGCCAAAGCTCTACCCCTGGCCTGATCCAGGAACCAGACTTGGCTTCGTGCAGGAGACTTGCTCAGCCAAGGAGCGAACGGGACGCAGCCACCTGGGTGATCAGTGAGTCGGTGACACGAAAGGAATTTGCCCAGAGTCCCAGACCGAGCACGTTCTATCTTGGGAACTTGGGAACTTGGGAACTTGGGAATCGGGATGCACCACGTTCTTCGTCTTGGCACTTGCGATATGACCTCATTCCGATGCTCCTCTCACCGATATTGTGTTGTTTGGGACCTTGGTGGATGGCGGCTGTATCTCTGAAGTTGATGTGAATGTTGATTTAGCAGGCCCACCAGGCCTGGAATTCACTTTAACCTTTTGCCACCTTAGCTAAGGTTAGGCTTAACCGAACGACCCAAGGTCCTTCATCGTGGAATCCGCTCAAGGATAGACTAAGTTGATCGATCATCCAAGTGCAACCTATTTGGGCAGATCGCTGTACTTTAGTACACGCTTGGTTGAAACGGCCTCACTTGGAAAATCTAGCTTCTTCTATGTTGGGGCAGACAGATTATTGACAGCTGCGCCGGTCCAGTTTGGTTCCGGTTCCTGGCTTGCTATTCTGGAATACTGAGCGTGAGGAATCATGGAGGATGCTGTCTTCAAAGAAGATATCTCGACTCGGAGCTCGTACCACAATGTCTGACACATTCCCGTTGACGCCCGCAACGGGCAGGGTGTCTCGGCACCAAAAGAACATAAAATTGGAGGGTGAAGGAATTTCACGACGCCACCGAGCCTCGTATGCTGTGGCTGAAGCCAAGATCCTAATTCGGAGCAGGCCGAGTTTGCTCTCACTCGTCGATAGAACCCATAAAGAGACTGACTCAACGCTCAACAAAGGGCCCAGAGCTTGACACTGATCTTTTCCACAAACGTTCGAGCGTTGGAATGGAGACCTATTGATCCACCATGACTGGTGCCCATTCCGGAATTCCCAGAGATGCTAGCGGAATCATGCCATCAACAGCACCAAAGTGCTCCAACTCGGTCTTGGCTGCATCTTCGGATTTTCAGCTCCAAGACGCATTCTTTTAAAATTTCCTAGTCGGGATAGATGATAGCTCTGGACCTTCACGCGTTGCGTACTATCAAAATCTTCCCTCGCGATAGCATGTTGTTATCAGATTTCGCTCTAGATCTGAACATATGAACATAGTTTCACATAGTTCGGCTGGCTGCATTTTGAAAAGGCGGATTGTTGCATCCCGTTCCCTTGGCTTTGGATCCGACTCATAGCTATGCAGCCTTCCGACAGACGAGAGCTGGAAGAAAGAGGAAAGCATCATAGAAACGTCTTGCCGTTCAAATGATGATACCCTGTCGCAGGGCACGCAGAAATTACAGGTACAGTACATGAGGAAATCGATGATCTGATACGAAGGAAGGGAACAAAAATGAAAAAGCAATGAATCCCTCCTAAACGCAAGGGCCTTCACCGCTTATCGATAAGGCGCTGAGTCAGCCAAGAATATTCACCAAAGAAGTCTCTGCAAAAGTCGCGAGCAGTAACGCGACTACAAAGGGATATCCGTGTCAGATGTTCTCCCTCTCTCCTTTCAGACGCAACCCACTCCTGCGCAACATCATCACCGTCGCAATGCAGGAATCCAAGCGATCCCCTTCCAGAAGGCATCCATATGCTGGCAGAGGAAGAGGTAGTTCTAGGAGGTCGATGACAACAAATGCTGCTCCGCGCACTTCTCCATCTGTATCTGCATTTCCCCCACCAACTCAGAATATCGAATCTGCTCCGCCTTCGAGAGTAGCTACTCCTCCTCTCACTGAAAATGTTCCTCTCGATACGCCTCGATTCGCAGAGCTCGAGGGTGTTCTTTCTCCAATTCTCATTCAGACGTTGATCCAGGATTTGAAGTTTGATCATATGATGCCAGTACAGGCTGCTACTCTTCATGACCTTCTGAAAAACCGCATTGATTGTTTAGCACAAGCAAAGACGGGAACTGGGAAGACTGTTGCATTTCTACTACCTGCTATTCAGACCCTACTGAATAAGGGAAGAAGCTCCTCTAACGGAATTTCTCTCCTCGTTCTCTCACCAACCCGCGAGCTCGCTCTGCAGATCCAGAAAGAAGCCATCAAGATACTGCAAAGATTACCACAATACAAAGTCTGCATCGCGATTGGAGGAACGAACAAGGACAGCGAGGAAAAGAAGATTCTTTCAGGCTGCGACATCCTGATCGCAACTCCAGGCAGGCTCTTCGACCATCTCAGCGACGAGCGTATAATCTGGGCATTCCGAGGTCTCGACACTCTTGTCCTCGATGAAGCAGACCGCCTCCTCGACATGGGCTTCCTACCACAGCTCAAGAAGATCATTCATTGCCTCCCTGATAAAACGAAGACAAACAGACAAGGAATGCTCTTTTCCGCCACCATCGCACCGCACGTAAAGCAGATAGCGCATTTAGTTCTCAACAAGGACTACAAGTTTATATCTACAATCCAGGAAGGAGAGTTGGGCACCCATGAGCGTGTCCCACAACATCTTATCGTTGTCCCGACTTTCTCTGATGTTGCTGCCGCCATGGTAGGAAGTCTGCGAGCGGAGATCAAGCTCAACGGCGCAAGCACATTCAAAGCCATCGTATTTGCACCCACAGCCGCAGTCGTCGATTTTTACGGCGATATCCTCTCCGCGCTCCCCGGCTTGCCTCCCGTTTCAGTCCTCCACAGTCGTGTCAGCCAGTCCAAGCGCACGAACGCCACGAACGCATTCAGAGAGGCAAAGAATGGGATATTGGTAGCTACTGATGTAGTAGCTCGAGGCATGGATTTCCCTGGCGTTACGAACGTTTTCCAGGTCGGTATTCCCAGCGACAAAGAATCGTACATCCATCGACTAGGTCGTACTGCGCGAGCGGGTGCTGAGGGGAGAGGAACATTTATCGTTTCTCAGGACGAGACATTCTTCTCACAATGGACTTTGAAGGACATTACTTTCGAGAAGACGGAAGCTGATTTGAGCGCTAAACGTGAGATTCTGAGTATTGCGGAAAGGATGGAACCAGAGCAGCATGCGAAAGTGTATCAGGCTTGGTTGGGTTATTATAAGAATCATACTAAGGGGATGAAGTGGGATAATGAGAGGTTGGTTAGAGAGGGCAACGCATTTGCGAAGGGGGGCTTAGGAGCTCCTGAGCCACCAGGAATTAAGAAGTCCACGGTTTCGAAGATGGGTTTAAAGGGTGTGAAAGGGTTGACTGCTGTTCCTGATCCGCCAAGAGTCGGGAGAGGTCAAGGTGGTGGGGGTGAAGGACGTTCTGGTGGCGCTGGTGGGAAGGGAAGAAGAGGAGGTGCAGGTGGAGGATTCTAGGCTATGATTCAGGAAAGGAGGGAATAAGCTGTACAGTATTGTAAGACCACTCGCTGAGCATTGGCGTAGTTATGGGTATGGATTGGGTATCAACCATAGCGTTGGCGCTTATAGAGGTTAGGACAATAGATATATTCCCTTGTAATACATGTCCTTTTAAGAAACTCGCAACTGCTCCGAAGAGTTTTCTGCCTGTTAAGATGAAGCATATTATTTATACTACACTTGCAGATTAGACTTTTGTGATACTCCCTAAATCGGAAGCATGGCTTCAATTCTCCCGAAGTTCTACCGTTCGACACCAGAACCCCACTACAATTCGAATCCACTCTAGCTCCTAAATGCAACTTTCTTTCCGCCTTAACCCAATCACTCTTCCTACATATCGTGTTCCGATATGAAAGACGAGATGCAGAGCTTCAAGACAAACGATAATGTTACGTTGAGATACATTGATACTGGCGCAGGGAGTGAGGTCGAGGGGAAGAAACCTTGCTTGATTCTCGTAGGTCCTTTCCTCACTCTTTGGTATCTCTAGTTATATGCTTCATGTTTATTTATTTTGAGCTTTTATCGTGTTCGTTGCATTTTGCATGAATTGATATCGTTTGTTGCGTTGCGAGTTCGCTCTCCTAGAGTCGAGGAGATGTATTTTGCATGGGATAATAACAGGCTCCTCTGTACCATCCAAAGCATTACATCGACAAGTGTAACCTCGAAAGAGTAGCATGACGGTCTTAGAGTAGTGCCCTTAGAATATAGCAAGGTAGTAAATAATAACTTCTGATTGAGTGCAAGCACAATACTACCCGCCAATGCTCTCTTCTGTCCTCATTCGTAACTACGTTTGTTCGTTTTGCCGTGTTTTTCTTCTTGTATTTCTCCTCGCCACCTGATTCTGTTACTCATACCTTCAACGACACGAGTCTTACAAGCTACAGATTCACGGCTTTACAGGCTCATCAAAAGTTTGGCAGCGAAACATCCCCGCTTTCTCAAAAAACTACAGAGTCATTGTACCAGACCTGCGAGGTCACGGTGACAGCGACAAACCAAGACATGGCTTTCAAGTCTGTAGACTGGCTATGGATCTAAGAGAGTTCATACTACATTTAGAATCTTCTGGTGACGAGACGAAGGGCTGGAGAGCTGTTGGTGGGAGTTTAGGATGCTCAATTTTATGGTAAGATATGTCCAGGACCATCAAGGAATCATGATTCTTATGTAATACTGGCGCTCACGATGATAGGTGCTACGCATCACTATTTACAACCTCCCCTTTCACACACATGATATTCGTCGATCAGTCACCGCTTCAAGACTACTCTCGATATGACGACTGGGACGCCAGATTCGGTAATCGAGGTATGAATAATCCCGCCGCTCTTGCCGGATTACAGGAAACCTTTGCCACTGCACCAGAGACGGCTCATAAGGGGACTATTGCTGCTTGTCTTTCATATCGAAGCCATCCCTTGCCTACTGATAATGGTATTCTGCCCATCCGAACTCCTCTGTTCCGGTCTTCATTCATAGTGGAATGAGAGCTGACTCAGACAGTATCGCCTCAAAAAGCAGCAGAGGACGAAAACTTCTTCCTAACCGAAGCCCTAAAAGGCACACCCGAATTCTACGGACGTCTAATGGCAGACCACACCTCGCTCGACTGGCGAGAAGCAATCAAAGCTACCTTCGGGCCTGGGAGTGGGAGTCAGACGAGGGTTTTGGTTGTGGCTAGTAGTAGGAGCGGTTGTTTCCCAGCGGAGGGGCCGATGAAGGTTGTTAACTTTGTGAATGGGGAGGGGGAAGGGAAAGGAGAGGGGCGAGCGAGGGGAGAGGTGGTGAGTTGGGGTGGCCATTGGTGTTATTGGGAGGATCATGAGAAGTTTGATGAACTTTGTTTAGAGTTCCTCAGGTAGAAGAGAAGAGAAAATTCTGTGTTGGCGAAATTGTGAAGGGGTGCTAGATACGGAGTAAGTTATCAACAGAGATAAACACCTCCACTATCGAATCGTCTTGTTTCGAGTCAGTACGCTAACATGGTTGATTCTTAATATTTTGATTAAATATCGGTCAGCTTTTGTTGTATCCTAGTTTGGACACAAGAATGGATATGGTGCACATGCGGTTTGGAATTTCTTACATAGAAGGGCGGAGTTCTAACCACTTTTCGAAGCCACGAATAGCTCTCGTTCAATCTCGCTCGGTTTCCAGCTAGGGCTAGGGAAAACTTGCAGGGTTGAAGGGAAGAAGTTCATGAAGAGGAAGCTGGGAGAGATGCTCTTGGAGGCTGAAGCGCCTGTTTCACTGGATCGTCAGAGGATGACTGTGTGGGTAGGGGGCTTCGCGAGGTAGGCGGGGCTTCGAAAAGGGGCCATGCTTGATGTGTGTCTTTGCGGCTGCACGTATATGATAAGGCATGAACAGCTGAGAGATTGGGTTGTTAACACTCGCAAAGGACTCGCCGGATGAAATACAGCAAGCAAGAAGGTCCACGGGTCAAATGTGGTCGTGTCATATCACATGACTCCGCGCGTCCCCGTCGCGTAAAACGCGTTTCTCGTTGACAATTATCTTTTCTACTTTCTACAATCAACACCTCTCTTTAACATTGAACCCTAGACATCCAGGCAAACCACAAGAACTACTTCTAAAAGGACATCCTCTCGCCAACATGTCAAAACGCCGTTCCGACACTTCTCCCAGCGAACCCTCCGCGCAACCCACAAAGAAGGCCAAAATCTCCTCGGGATCCGATGCAGCCGTCACGAAGCTCCTCTCCCTCACTCCCTCGCACCTTCAAGACATGCCTCACGAGACGCTCATCGGACATATGTCTGAACTCCAAGCTGCCTACCGCAAACTTCAATCATCCTCCGCACTTGCGCTCTCAACCTCGTCTGCCAACGTCGTCAAGGCTCCTGCCGAAGCAGACGATCCTATCAAGGTGAAGGAAATGACCAGGAAGCTCTCGAACATGATGTCTAGTGGCATAACCAAGCAGATGAAGTGGCAGTACGTCTTCTCACCACTCTTCAAGTTGGAGCTTAACTAACGATTATCGAAACAGACCTTCATGCAAGACCAGCGGAAAGCGTTGGACATACTCGAGCATGGTTCCCAGTGAAGCTATCTTCTACAAGTTGTTCAGACTGAAGGAAGAGAAGAAAGCGTTCAAGCAAAAGAAGATTCTATTGAATGACTTTGAGAATATTACCGGAGAGCTTTCGGCATCGGTATGTGAGACCATGCTGAGGACGAGGCAGTGGATGCTAATATGGCACAGATTCGATATGGATATCTCAGAGTTGTCAGCAAGGATATCACACTTAAGTGGGATAAGGATGCCTTGAGTTTCTCTGTCTCGGGCTTATATGGCCTCTAAGCATTAGGAGATTATTCGTCTCTGTACATGCGTATTGCTTTCTAGCGGTCGTTTACATCTGGTATTTATGGCGTCTCGATTGCTGTCTATTGTTGCGAATATACCCTAGGTGCATATGGCTTTAATCAGTTTTGCTTACAGTTGACAATGCATCATCTTCGCTGTTCTTATTCAATGAATTACTTCTAATGGCGTTGCGAAATTATTGCAAACCTATGCCCTCAATTTGGTTTTCTCGTTCAATACGCTTTGTCACTACCCTCAATTGCCTAACCCTTCCACTGGTGCCTTTTGTCCTGCCTTTGAGCCTCGAGCATCAATGATCAAACTAGCGGTCTGCTTCAGCAAGCAGGTCAACGAACTTGTTGAAAACATTTCCGGGATCGTATGCTCTCTTGATAGACACCAGTCTGTCGTAGTTTATTCCGTACAGGAATTTTGCACCTTCTCCAAGTCCTGAAGTTCTATTAGTACTTGATACTCTATTTCTTTTATGCACTCACCGTCGTAATTTGTGTATTCTCCTACAGTCGTCTTTGAATCTTCATCCAAATTCTCTCCCCACTCCCCTTTTGTCCTCTCTAACTCTTCTCTGACTGTGTGGCTGATCTTCCTTGACCACTGCTCACACATTTCTTCTCCATCATCAGGCTCCCAAGTGGCCGCACACATCAAATTTCCGTAATTCCCTCTATTGGGAAATGCGGTCTCCTTCTGACCAACACTCAATACTTGACTCATGTTATGGAATTCCCAGAGCATGTAACTGAACATATACCCTGAAGTTCTCAAGAACCGCAAGTATTCGTCCCACAAGTCCTCAAAGAACTTAGCTCGGATTGGGGGCATATGACTCGCTCCCTTCAAAATCTGCTTCATCCCTAACGTATGCGGAGTATCCATTCCGGATTGTCCCACCTTCATCATAGTCATACTCTCACTCACCAGATTGTCCCTCAGGTCCTCGGACATGATGCCTTTGAAGAATTCTTTCCCCCCTTCCTCCGACCCATTGTGAAAACACACTACAACGAATTAGTACCATGATTCTTTTAAAGAATAAGAGCCGAGGAAGATGAAACGTGGGTTGGAGATCCGAACTCAGCAAATTCAATGAGTAGCGAGGATGAGAAACAAAGGGAAGGGTTACTTACTCACATGAATACTCGGCTCCTGCATATCCTTCTCCAATCTCCATCGCATACAACAGGCGTTATCCCCATTCGAATTTTGCAGCAAGACCTTATTGATTATCTTGATTGCAGCCTTGATCACTTTTCCCTTCCCGCCCTCCTCTCCTTTCCCATTGAAAACGAAGTTTGCTAACCAACAGAGGTTCTCCTGTGCATGCGTACGAAACACAAACGTCGTCACAATTCCGAAACAAGCTCCCGCTCCTCTAATCGCCCAAAACAGATCCTCATTTTCATCCTTCGAAGCACGCACCATTTCTCCAGACACAAGAATCATCTCCGCAGCAAGAAGATTATCCAAGGCAAGTCCGTGGCGTCCAGTCAACCATCCATAGCCGCCACCAAGTGTGTAGCCGCCGACACCGACGGAGCTACAAATCCCACCTACAATGGCAAGGTTGTGTGCATCGAGAATGGGGTAGATGTCATTCCATCTCGTGCCACCTTGGACAGATACTGTTTTCTCTTGAGCGTTGACTATGATGTTTCTCATTTTCTGGAGATCGATGAGAATTCCACCTTCAGTTTGAGCGGCACCTCGTTGGCCATGGCCGCCACAAAGAACAGCGAGGTCAATCTTGTGCGTCTGGGTGAATTTCACGATGAGAGATATCTCTTCGGCAGTGGTGGGAATGATAACTAGTCCCTACAAGAGGTCAACGTCTGAAAGAGGCACCAGGATGAATATTATTTACAGCCTGTTTAATCCATAACATTGACCAGCGTTCGAGATGGCGGGTAAAGTTAGGTGAGCTGGGGAGGACAATGGAAGCGTTTGGGACGAGAATCATGAGCTCTTCGATGAGCTTTGGGGAGAGTGAAGACAACATGATGGCAATCAGTTTATGCAGTTCAATTCGGAAATAAAATATTTGAAGTTCTGAATGAACAATATCTTACTTCTATGATAACCCCTCATTCCTGATTACCCTGCAGTGTATCTTAGTAAGTTACTCGTTACGATAGGTGTTGCGACAGGGCGAAGAGTAAGCACTAAAAGAGGAAATCATGTCAACTTTGACACGTTCGATTCTTCCCACCTTCGAGACGCAGACACAACTTCAAAGTGGTAACAACAACCTAGCCAGTAGATTCTCGGCCAGAAGTACCCTGGCGGTTTCTCTTGACATCGATTATCATTCAAGTCTCCTGTCTTACCACATCAGACCCACTCGCAACATGTCCGCACCCAAAACCCCACCACCTCAACACCTCTTCACCCCTCGTCTATCTCTGGAACTCTTCTCCCGCGATAAGCCAGAACATTTCGAGATAATGCTTGCATGTATCAATAACCCCATCGCGTATGAAACCATGGGCGATTACGGGATCAAAACTAAGGAACAGTTTATGGCTTTGAATGAACATACGTTACTCACGTATCCCATCGCCTTTGACGGGATGCTGGTATATATCATCCATCTTAAGGATAAGGAAGATGAAGCCATCGGTGCAGTGACCTTGGCTCAGAGGAATCGCAAAATTCCACCTGATATCGGATGGGCTATGCTGCCAGCTTATATGGGGAAGGGCTACGCGACTGAAGCTGCGAAGGAGTTCCTGAGGTGGTTGACGGAAGATTGGGAGTTGCCGGTTTGTACGTGGCCGGAGGAGACGAATAGGAGGAGTGTGAGGGTTGCGGAGAAGTTGGGGTTTGTAGATGGTGGGGTTGTGAGGAGTGTTGATGGGCATGGGCATGGTGATACAAAGGAGGGGGAGGGAGAGGGAGAGTTGGTGAAGACTTGGGTGTTGCCAGGTATGAAGAAGTTGGATGAGGCCGGGATTGTTGATATTAGTTTTTGGGGTGAGAAGAATGATGACAAGAAATGACAGAGCTAGACCGTTTGTGATACTTGAGATCCAGAAAGTAAAGAGCAGACAGCACGAATAGATCTCCTTGAATAAAATTGAAGCGTCGCTTGCAACGTCCAAGACCCTTGAGATATGTATAAAATTTCAATCAAGCCAAAATATCCAACAGTTTCCCCATATGCCTTTATCCTGTCCTGTACGCCCTAAATATTCTCACTCTTTATCCAATTCAGATAGCCTCGTTCGAAGAGTTGACAGCAATGCTAATCCCACATCCACGCTTACCGATCCCCAACTGCACTTACGGGCCGCTTGCCATTGCACCTAAAGCAAAATTGGGCGTTGCGTTAGACCATATAAGACCCCTCTTCACTCTTTTCACAGCATCTTATTCCTCGGCCTCTTCTTCAATCCCACCATCCTTTCCTAATGTCAATGGCTCGGCGATCTCGACGTATACGTCTTTGGGCCCTAATCATCTTCTTGGCGAGGAACAACGTTCTTGCTCAAGCCTTGAGGAAGCTCACCCTGAGCGATGGTCTCAGATGCGACGTCGGTGGTAGGTGCTTGTTCAGCGGGTGCTGCCTCCGCTGGGGTAACGCCAGCCTGAATCACACCAGCTTGGGTTGTGCCTTCAGTAGTAGCGAGGTTGGCGTTGGTAGCACCATTGGCAGCTGCACTGTTCACAGAGGCACCTACATATCACGTAAGTATGTGAAGAAGTAAAAGGTTCTTACGCCTTGGTCACCCTACCCTCGAGAGTGTTCATGATCTGATTCACTGATTCGGTGCCCTTGAAACCAATAGCACCATCACCGACCACCAACGCAGGTGAATATGCACCCATGTTGATATTTAATGGGACTGGGATAGAGAGAACTCCAATGGCGGCAAAGAGAGCGAACAAAAGCCTTGGGTACTGCATATTAGCGGTATCGGTAGGGAAGTTGGAGTAATAATTGGCGAGATAGGATTAGAACGAAAGATAGAATAGAAATGTTAAGGAAGACTTGCTTCTGAAAAGGATTGGGTATCGTAAAAATTATGTGAGACCTGCTAGATAAAGAACTTGAGAAAGTTGGGGATGCAAGCGCTTTTTATCATAAAGTAGTCTAGCATGAATACCAAGAGATCCGCTCCTCTTACAGCATTTGTGCTAATATTGGAACGCAAATATACACTCGAGCTACAACAACATAGCATCCATCTCGTGCGCACGCATCAGCCAAGGTTGCCGAGAGTGATGAGAAGGTTGACTGGTTCAAAGATATAGACATAGCAGAACAAAAAGGACTTGGACTTGCAGTGAGACTTGCCAATCTGCTTGACAGATGCCCAAACTGATCTCCAAGCTGTTGCAAACTTTTGAGACTTTGCTTGGTAGTGATAGCGTGATTTGGCGCGACTTAGATTGGATTTGGCTGCCTTGACAGTCGAAGAATCTGAGATCTCCCCGGCATATTCCCGTAGGAGTGACCGGGGTTTAGTAGGCTGCATGGGTGGATGAAGAACGATGAGGTGTCGGGTGTCGCAGGAGGCTCTTGAACGGAGGTCTGCGACTAGGGGTGCTTGGCTTGCTAAGCAAAGTGTCGCTAAGAGGTAGAACTCACGGTTCTGACGTCCGAAGAATGGGGAGCTGTCTCAGAAAATTTCAGTTGAAACATCAATGCAAAACGGTACGTGATATCGCCCTTCGAGTGGCAATTAATTGCTCAAAATCGAAGACGCCTGCGGCACTTCTCATAGTGAGTATCTCAATGCTCGAGGAACTATGGTCGAGCTGGGGAATGGAGTGATTGCCAATATGAAAGTCAGGCGTAGACGGAAGTTAACGTATGCAGGTAGATTCAGAGACCAAAGATCATAAAGGACAAGATTTATAGAGACGGATACACCTTTACTTGTTATGACATCACATGGCGGACGCACCCACCTCCTATTTTGCTACAATATGAACGGGACTAGAAAGTTTAGCGATGTCGAATGCATCAAGTGATGTTTGAAGTGTTAATTGCCCTAACTCTATCTCAAGGTTAGATACACTTTAGGGCTTCGTGGTCAACTAGAAAATCACGAGCCTCGAGATTTTAGAGAGGTAGCGCGACAGTGTGGCATCTTCAATGTCCGGAAACGGAACGAGATATTCAGTAGTGGATAACCTGTGAAACCTCTCTAGATATTGACTTCTCCGTATCTTACGCTCCAATCGACAAGCCCTATTGATCATTCTTTCTCGACTTCGAGGGCATATTTTTGTCCGGCTTACGCGTAAAAGCTGCATGGTAGGTATGCTATCAATTTCACAACTCGGGCAATTCGGGGAGGGTAATCTTCGCATTCTCATGCCAGCCATGCACCATAAGACAGACCATCACTAATAGTGACCAATCCCAAACACCGTTTAAGAATTCGCATTTCGTTCCGTTCATTCACAGGTTCTCCTCCCTGCCCTAGCCCCAAATAATTTAAACAATCAAGTACAATAGAATACCCAAGGATTCATACAACCATTATCTACCTGTCGGCCTCGAGCTTGCCATTTCACCATATCTGCCACGCTCTCTCGTGGTATCATAGGCTTGCAATACCCGAGTTTGCGATTCGTCTGCTTGCGAAAAGGCGTAACCACGTTGCTTGCGCATGCGTTGTACTTGTCGTACTTTTCGAATCGCTTTTTGGAACTGTTCCATTCTGTATAAAGATTAGCAAATGCAAACAATAACACTTCTGTTCCATACCTTGGTCGGTAGTCTTGGATATTGTATTTCTGGATTTCTTGGATGTGATGATAAGATTGAGGGTAGTACATGCGTTTTGCACTAAAGCGAAATGTTAGTAATAGACGGCGTACCGTTAATGCATAACTTACTATTTCCATGCGAAGTCTCTCGACAAGCATAGAACAGGAAGAACCAATCCTTGCAGCCAGAATATTGGACTTGGGAACAATCTTGGCACAACTCCTTCGTATTCGGTCGAGAACCCTAGCTTTGGTGCCACAGTCGCATAGACTGCAACAAATACCATCCAAATGATCATACTACCAGGTATAGCGATAACATGGTATTTCGTCCAGATATTAGTAACCAGGGCTGCTTTTCCTAGCACCGTCGCGAGAACAGCAGTGTAGAGAGCTGTACCCCACACCCAGTGGCCCGCTACCTTTCCGTCGCTTTGAGGTAAGTCAAGCCACCAGATGCCTTCTGAACAGATATACAGGACCAGCGAATGGTAAAACCCGTTCGCTACCCAGGAGAAGAATGAATGCATCTTGAAAAAGGTGTTCTTTTGTCCGAGCTGGTACAATTGAGGGTATCTGTCAAGCAATCGCGCTGAGATAAATTGATCGAAGATGCCCATTGCTAGAGGTGGTAGGACCGTGAAAAAGACGTTGTAGAAAGATAGAGTCCAGGATTCGTAGATGACTTCTCCAGAGAAGGCGTTTTGGAACGAGTACTAGATACGTTAGTCTAAACCACCCTCCTAGAATGACATCTGCTTACCCAAAATTGTGTCATGTACAAAGTAATATTCTTATAGAAAGAATAGAGGATGGTCTTGCTAACTCTTTGGTAGCTCCAGGCTCCATGGACGAGTAGCAACTTCCGTAGATACCTGAATTGACCAATAGCAACATCTGCGCTTCTTGCAGCTTGCAGACCTTCCATGCCACTGATACCAACACCAATATGAGCAGCTTGAATCATCGAGACATCGTTGGCACCATCACCAATAGCCAGAAGAATAGCTTTGAGGTGGCGCTTAACAAGCTTGACGACTAAGGCTTTTTGCAATGGCGACACTCGACAGCAGATGACGGCCTTGCACATCACAGCAAGATCCAAGAAGTTCTTTTCCAGATCCTTCTCCAATGCATATGTCAGGGACTTTCCGTCGATAACAAGAGCCAATGTGTCCATAGCAATTGTGCCATCGCCCTGTGTCCGAATTGCATCTAATTTCTTCTGAATGTTGTCTCGTGTCATGGCTGCGCTTTCTTCGTTGACAATTAGGAGAGTCATGTCTTCGCTGATCAATTTACAACTCATGCCGATGTTGATAGCAGTCTCTTGGCGATCCCCTGTCAATACCCACACTTTAATACCAGCTTCTTGCAGAGTGTGAATAGTCTCGGGAACGCCATCTTGGAGGCGATCCTCAATAGCAGTAGCACCGAGTAGGTAGAAGTCATGCTCGAGGATTTCTGCTGCTTTGTCGAGTTCCTCAGCACGATTGCCACTGACTGTTGTTTGAGCTCTGTCAAAGACTTGCCACCATTCTTGGAATTCTTGTTCGGGAATCTCGCGCATCGCAAGACACAGTGTTCGCAGACCTTCTGAAGCATATTCTTCCAAATGTTGCAGGGTGGCCTCAATATGCGGGTTATCGGCATTCAGTCTCTCAAGAATGACAGTATCAGCACCTTTGCAGTAACACCTGATCTTTCCGTCGGGACATCGGAAAATAGTTGACATTCGCTTTCGCGTGGAGTTGAATTCGCAGACGGCTAGAAGCTCATATTCGTACTCCTGACCACCGACAGTAATCTGAACGGATCTTGGCTTCCGAGCAGTGAACTGATAGCCCATCAACACGGCACCCTCGACTAAGGCGCCTTCGTCAGGTGATGCTGCTTGATACTTGATAGCCCCGCCCTTCTCATCCGATCTTTCTGGGATGACGGTATGACAGGTAGATAGTAGAGCTAAGAAGTGGTGTATGGCGACGCTCGATTCATGTGCTTTGAGATTCTCTTTCAATCGATTGAAGTCGTGGATACCGACCTCGATACCGTCTTGGAAGGTAGCGCGTCGATCTTCGGGTACCTCCTCAGCATACTGGATTCCGGAGATAGAACATTGCTTGAACTCCATCTGGTTGCAAGTCAAAGTACCAGTCTTGTCCGAGAATATGTATTCGACCATTCCCAGTTCCTCAACCAAACTTGAAGTACGGCATACAGCAGGGGTATCTGTTTTGTCGTAATACATGTCTAAGTCATCGTTGATCAGAATGGCGTGCCAGTATTTGACGAGCTCGATGGTGACGAAAAGCGAGATAGGAACAAGAGCAGAATATAAGACCCAGTACGTGAAGATGTCGGACCAGAATTGCTGAACTCTCTGTAAGGCAGAAGAAGACACTGAGTACCCGAGATAACTCAATTCCGAGCTATGGAAGATCCTCACAATTAGGTCACCAATAGAGCTTATGACACTGAGGGTGACCAAAATGCCAATCAAGAGAAGGACCAGAATGTTAAGCTGACGCTCGACTGCGGTTCTTTTGATTGGTGTCGCCGTGGCGTTGCGCATAAGTTTGGTCTCATGACCAGTGAACACAACAACACCATGAATCCAAGGTGTATTTCGTAGTGTTGCTCCTCGGAGAAGCAATTGGTCCGGCTGTAACGGGAGCTCCTTCTCGCCGCCACCAGCTGCTACAGTTAAAGTAGCTTCATAGGTGTAGAGACTGCTATTTGGCTGCTCGGAGCGTAATCTCCCTCCAAGCCTGCTCAAATCACTCGAACTGACCATAACACATGTCTCTGGAAGAGCTTGCTTAATCTTGAGATTGGTCTCCCCGTCCAAATTCGCTGTCTCGATATAGCATAGGCCTTCGGGTTCGGAACTAGCAAGCAGTACAATGTCGGCTGGAAATGGTTCCTCTGATTCCACGCGCACTATATCACCAACTGCAACATTCACCCACCTCGTCTCTTGAAATTGGCTTCCTTTCAAGACACGTGCCTTTGAGTTGTTCAACGATTTATCCGACGTCTTTCTCTTGTAATCCTCGATCAATTCTTTGCCGGCTGAAACCAATAAAACCAATATCAAAGGTCCAATTGTAGTATATCTGTTAGTCGGCGAGATGTTGGGTATCTGTTGAAGTGCTGCAGTAAACAAGAAAAAGATGTTGGCGAACTTCGAGAATTGTTCCAGCAAGAATTTCGGCACAAATGTTGCAATATTGTACTTCGCGGTCGAGATATGATTGTCCACATACTTGTTCGCGCTGTTCGCTGGGGGATTGTTGAGGTGTATTATCCTGGGTCCTAGAGTCGATGGATCTGGCTTGCCTCTTCTAAAGCCGAATTTGAACTTTCCAACATCGAATCTCCTCCCAGGTTGTTTTGGGGTCTCTGGTCCAGTTGAGTCTATCCGAGCTCTTCCTCCAGCTTCAGTAAGAGGAAGGTCCATCTCCGAATACTCTGGTGCCATTCCAAGCATACTCTTTGCCTTCCCCACCAAGCCTCCGCCCATACTTAGTACGCTATTGCGATTTCTGGGTTTCCCTCCCATCTGCATGCTAGCTCCATCGCCTCCTTGGTGATAAAAAGATTGGCCATCGTCAGGGAAGTCGTCCAAGTCATCCGCATACCGCTGATAGTTCCCTAATCCTGAGCTCTGACTATATATCCTATTCGATGTGTCAGATACATATGGCCCAGCCCCTGCCACAGTTCCTGGTCCGCCGGGTAGTGGTCTCGAAGGGTGTGTCTCTCCACTTCCTCCCACAAAGTCATCATAGGATATCGAGGGCCGGGATTGTGTAGCATCGTGGTCGGCATTGTAAGCTCGCAGCAGATCGTCATCATTCAGAGGGGGCCGTTGACCGTCGTTGTAGATGGGTTGTTCATCGCCGAGATCTAGAAGGAGATCATTCCGGTGGCTTGACGGCTGACCAGCCATGCTGGAGCACAGCTAACAATTGTCGCAATCAGCACGGCGCTGCCTATTTCGCCAACATCTAAATTCAGTCGAGAATATGATCGAAAGTTCGCGAATTAATTGAGGTCGAGCTCGTAGTGTCGTGGAATCATTCGCGATGTTAGAGGTAAGCTTCAAACTACTCAGCCTCTTTGAAGGATCGCCAGTACGAGGTGTACGAAACTTCCAAGACAACCTCGAAGGATGTGCCACAGCAGGCTCCAGGATTTGGCGAATAACGTGTTTGCGATGACTTGTAAACAGGAGATTTGAAGGCCATTGACCGAATCAAACTGATTTAGAGATCCTCTTTTCAGGCTGACTTCTTGAAATTCTGCTGAACTGGGCCTAGCTTGCATCATCCCTGATCGGCGCTCTGCTTTCCCCGTTGCTGCGCTACTACGTAGATCACGTGCGGGTGTTTTTAGACAGCTGCAGTCACTCTCTATCAATCTAAGCATCCCATTATCCACAACGGCAGCCTTACTTCCAGCCTTCCACCCTATCCTCCAAAGTCAGCATTGACATCATTTAAAATGGTATGCGCAAAGTGCCAAAAGCTTGCTAAGTCGACGACCTTAGCTACGCCAGGCGTGAAGAAGAAGAATGAAATGTATTATGGCTCTCCGGCTGGATCCTCGAAGAGTGGCGATAAAACGAAGACTTCAGCAACACTGGGCAACAACGGCATAGGAAAGGCAAGTCTCTGATCACGGAACACAATGTCAGGTACTAACTCTGTCGCAGAGTAAATTACTATCTAAAACAGCACGGAGTCCATACGCGGCATACTCTAGTTCTTGCACGACCTGTAAAACGAAGGTTGACCAAGGGAGGACATACTGTCAGAAGTGTGCGTACAAGGCAAACGGTATGTTTCATGATGGAGATATGGATTTGAGCTAATAGCAAAGTAGCATGCCCAATGTGTGGGAAAGCAAATTCAAAGTCAACTGCAGCTGCCCCAGTAATAGCCGGCCAGAAGTTTACTTTGAAATGAACCAGTTGCAGGAGTACCGATCACAAGGCATATGTTCCACAATAGAACGAAGCATTGGATGAGGGGAATAAATAGGCATAATCGCAGTCTAAGGGCGTTTGGGGACAGAAGGATAGGCCTTTTCGCACGCTTTGAGAGAGATATTGGCCATGAAGCTATAGAACGATAATTTTCTGGATCGAGCCTCGTGCTTGTGAGTTGCTACGATCAAACATCTTGTGAATTCAATATGAACTAGCATAGGCCGAAGAATCTACTGCACAGATTCAAGCAAGCCGAGTAGATATTCGTATACCCCGCCAAGCTCTTCTCTTCCACATCTGTCCTTCATTGACAGCAATTCTCCAACCAACCAAGCCTGGAGCTCTAGAGCGGAGTCGAAACATTCCAGAGCATCTTGATTGCTAAGATGTACCATGCATCTATCAATCAATCATTGTAGAGTAAACGCTGAATCGTTGAAATTTCGGTCCGGGCCAACGTTGACATTATTCCAGAAGTCTTTCAGAAGTACCAATAGCTCTCTCAAGTCATTGAACTCTACTTCCCTAAGCCCTCGTTCAAGTTGATAGACTTCACTCACGTGGGGGGCAAGTAAATCGATGATATTCGAGAACTCATCTACTTTACTATGTGTGGCGAAGTATTGTCGAAAAGCGCTCACAATCTCTACTATCGCATCCACCAGGAGAGTATGCGGTGCATGCGATGGACCAAGACGAGTTGACATGTCTGACTATTTTCGGATGTATTGGTATCTTGAGGAATGATGAGATTATTTTATCCGAAGTTGAGAGTAATCATAGTATCTACCCTCTGCTCTTGTATCGCTTCATTCTTTAATATATCTGGAGAACTCTTGCTGTGACTTAGTCTTTGAAGTGTTGCTCATAGTGCATTGTGCTGCTATTATCAAACAATCTTCTTTTTATCAAGATCTGACTTGAAGTGAGTCTTGTCGGGAACCATATTCTTTGCCATCTAAACTGTTCAGTATTTATCAGTGAGGACTCGCTGTTCCGCCGCTCATATGAGTCAGAGGGCAGTATAGGGGCTGAAATCCGCGAGCACATGTTCAAAGGTGATACAGGTGTCACAACGCAACATAAACGCATCACAAATAATTGCAGAGACAGTTTACCATTTTCTTTGTTCCCAATAATCAAAGGTGTTGGAAATATTTTTAAGCTCTCCCATCTGATACCCACCACTAATCATGAGCAGGAACAGAAGGCACCGTCCTTTCTCAGTAAAGTCTCTAAACGTGAAATTTCTTACTGCTCCTATCGACTCCATTTTCACCTTACATTCTCGAGCATCGTACATAACCTCCCCATTACATCAGCGAGCTCTCTATACACCTCACTCATATCACCAATCCCCCTCACCAGATCTTCTTGAATTTGGCCTACAAGCTTAAAGCACTTCCCTGCATCTCCATCTCCCATCGCCATCTCACAAGACTCGATACGTGTCCAAAGCTCATCAAGAGATTCCTCGCTCAAATACGGTTGTGCATCTTTGTTGGCCTCCAACAAGAATGCTTTTAGGACAGGGATCAATTGCTGCAGTGCTTGTTTTTCGTCCGGGCGTTCCTCAAACCAATCTTCCTCTTCGCCCTTTGCATCGTCAGTCGGTTTGGGGTGCCGTGCTCGACAAGTGATGAGTTTCTCCAAAGCACGTTCGCGCTCATAATTACTGTGGGCCTCGAAGTACTCGGTGCAGGCCGAGGAGATCTTGGGAAGCCGGGAGAGGCCGGGGTAAACCATGAGGATATTTTCGACGATGTCTCTAAGGACAATAGAGAAGTCAGAGATGGGTGGGGGAGGGGATATGATACTGTAGAGGAGTCTATCTTCCTTTTGTTGATCAGTATTCATAATGAATTCAGGGTTTTAAACATGCTATGTTTGCTGTACTCGATTGCTTAAGAGTCTTTGCTTGTGTTCGTACAGAATTTTAATTGAAACTTCGTGTTAATCACGCATCGAAGTGCTTCTGCGCTTTTAATGTCCATCGTTTGCCTTTAAAGTCAGTCATCTTTGGTAGTGACCCCATGGCTAACATATATATGACATGTTTGTCTTGTTAGGCTACACCATCAATAGCCCAACCATGCACCCGGACTTGGTGGCTCCAACGTTGTTGCGCTCAAGGCTACGAGCTCGCTCCTGACAAAACTATACTACAGGATACTTACGAAATACTATTCTACTTTGCCCTAGACCCTTTTTAAATACCTGTAGACGGCGCTTAAGCAGATATAAAGTTCCTTTGCCTCATTTGCAGGAGAAACGCCTATGTTTTCCCTTCGTTATTACTCCACTCAAATCACCGTGCCCACACGCAATCTTGTTTAGAAGCATAGCAGCATCCATGTAAACCTACATTTATATTCGCTCTCGGTATATCACGACTTGGTTGCATGATTGATCCTATCTCAGGTAATTTCATACTAAAAACTCTTCTCTTGATTTAAATCAATACACTCATCTTACTGCCCACCACACCTTGAAAGCGTACGTTCAATACAGCGCACAGTCTTAATGAATCCAGCCATTAGACTTTCAACGAGCAATTCTTTCCAAACATTCACCCAAAGCTGACCAATCTCCGCACTCAGCAGCCTATCCCGCGCTCCCATCTACAGCATGAACTTATTTGCACACCTATTATAAATCCTTCCGAGGCTCCTAACGCTTCTTTATCCACAGCCTTTGATATGCTCCATTCCTCACACCCTTTAGCACGTCTGGGTCGTTGCATTTCTCCAAATCTATCATTTTGTGGGGATCGGCTTCGAAAGAGAGCCCTGATGGAACTTCAACCCTCATCCTTCCAGTTTTCTTGGAAACGCTGATCTGAAAGTAGTCGTCCCTATTTTTCAAGATCTCTGAGCGGGGCAGTGTTGTAAATTTTTTCGAGAAGTATTCCAAGACTGCTTCTTTGCCAGATTCATACTCTTCTTGACTTGTGACTTTCTTGGAGGTAAACATTGCGAGGGAAGGCATGATGTTGGTAGGGAAAAAAGGTCCTTGATGATGAAGCAGAGTCTTGTAGGCTTGTCGAATTTATACTAAATTCTGCCTGACGATTAGCTTTAGGAGTCAAGGTCAGTGAGCAGATGATTCACAGCTCTTTAATCCATCATCTTCGGAATATTTGGGCTGTCTTGTGAGCTGGGCATTTTTTAACTAAATAATGCAACTCGATGTCCAGCTCGTAAATGTGCGATGGGTAGATGTAATGTGAAAAGGTGTATTCTTCCCTGCTGATGCATCATCTACAGATAGTTGTTCTCGATATGCAACGTCTTGAACTTTCCCACCAATCCTCTTCCCAAGTATACTCTGCTTGGTAGCTTGACTAGCCTAGTGCGTTCGTAACTTTCTCCCCAGCGAGGTGTCAATCGACATTCCTTTTCCCATCTCTCAACAGGAACTTGATATGCGTTTTCTTCGACCTTTGAACGTCGCTTATATGAGAATACAGAGGACTGCCAATGATAGACTAACTCGAGAGGATCGTGAGGTGCATAATCTTCTCTCGAGTAATCTCGTCGTGGAGTAATAGGTGGGCGCTGTGTGCCAGACATTCTGCAAACTGGGGAGTATGTAGGAATAAAGTTTGCAATAAATGTCAAGAAGAGTTTTATTGTATACCCCTACATGAATCTACCTGAAAGTTGTGTTACTTAGGTACTTCGTAAAGAGGAGTCATGATTATTTGCCAAGTGACTCCTGTTTTTTGATTGGCTTGTTGCACAAACCTAGAAAATTTTGGTGATGCACGGATCTCGGAAACTTGTTCAAGTCAGCGTAGCCCCGATATTCAGGTATACTTCCTTGTGTTCCATGATCTTCAAGTCTCTCATTTCGCACAATATACTTTGCCATCCCCAAGTTCAAAACTTCGCGCTCCGTATACATACACTCCGCTCACGACTTCTCAACGAATAGTTTACTAAATTTTCCCAAATTCGTGCCCATCCACACCCCCTGCGGCAGAATCACCTCCCTAAACATCAAATGAGTAATCTCCCCATCCCAACTCCTCCAATGAATAATCATCGTCCTCGACTTTTTCGGTAAAGAAAGAACCACCATCCTACCATCGCACAACAAAGGAGGCGAATCTCCCAGTAATTCTACTAATTGTATTCCTTTCTCCTCTTCCTCCTCTAGGATATCTCTCTTTTCAGTCTGATAAGTGTTACGCATTAGCACACTTCTCTTCTCCAATCTGAATTGGTCAGTATAGAGGTTATAAACGACTTCGATGCTTGGATCTAGTTCCAGTGGATCTCGAAACCAATCGTGATAATCAAGGAAGGGACTCGATGGCTTGGGCGGCTCCTTAACGGTGTCATCCTCTTCCCGTTTCTCTTCCTCTTTCTTTTGGTGCCCTGTGTCCGAAAAAGTGACAAAGGGTGGAGCTGTTGTCTTGTCGAGATGATATCCTCGGGCTATCTTTTCCAGGCGAGGGCAAATAAGGGGGCGAGGAAGCAGATGTGGACGATTAATATTTTTGTGTTCGTCTTCGTCTAGTCCTGGAAGAGTTGAAGGATCTGGTTGCTTTTGACATGATTGATATTCATGTGCCGGGCGATCATGGACAGGTGTTTCGCGGCCACAACTAGGAGGGGAAGGAGTTTGTGGAGATTTGGGCTCCGTGGGGGGTCTAAGCGGTGTTGACTGTTGGAACGAGAGCGGGGACTCTGGCTCTCTGCACGATGCAAACGGTGATATTTGTGTGGAAGAGAAGCGAGACTTTGATGTCCGATGTGATGCTGAGGTTGTCGATGGCTGGAGACGCAAAGGTGTTTTTTGCTCCTTTGAATAGACTGGACGCTCTGCTGTGACAACAATTAAGGGTGCGTTTGCTCGTTTTGACTCTTTCGACCTTACTGCTGGCCTAGGTGTATAATCGGGAAGGCGGTACACTGTCTCGGGTGACCATAACGGTAGGTTTTTACTGGAGCAAGGAGTCAAGAGATCTCTACCCCTTGAGGTGGGCGGCGAGATCGGTGGGCACGACACGGATCGTTCCTTCGGGTCAGGAGTGCAGCCTTCGAGCTCAGCAAGGAGATTCTCCGATGGCCATGAGACGGGAGAGAAAGGGCGGTTGGACGTTGCTTCAAAATGCGAGCGGTAGCTTAATATTGGTGGGATGCGTACCAGTCCTTCTAGGGGACAGACCCGAGGCACATTGAGTCGAGCGGAGAAGGATGGCTGTAATATTCGACTGGTCGAGCGAGGGTCTGCTCGAATACTACTGACTGGTTCGATCTTCTGGATTCGTTTGATCAATGGTATCTTCTCGTTGATCTCCTCCCAATCCGCGACGGCCATGGGGGCCTCTGGGGCCATGCCGGGTGTGTGGTGGGTTCTCCTGTACATAGCGAAATCGGTAAGCATTTTATCTAGCATAAAAAAAGGTCGACGACTTACGTATGAGTGACCGATGGACCTAATTGATTAGGCATTACCGCAATCAAGAAATTTAGAGTAAAATGCTCTTCGAGCCACACTTGTTGCTTGTTGATATAAAATAGAGCATTCTGGAATGCACGATACCAAAGTCGCAAAAGCCGCGAATTCGCGAAGAACGTATCATTATTTTCCATTTCTCGATAGCATCACCGCCTTCGTGCCGGTCCCCAGCTCCAAATGTTCAACCCAATCTTGGAGCCTGACATAACTGGTAATCCTGCATGCCATGTCTCTTCGTATCCTCTGCCGTCTGGTCTCAGATTCTCCCAATATACAGCATTGCCCTGGATGGGCTTGAATGTGATACCAATATTTGTCTTCTTTCCTTCTCTAGTCTCATCATCATTTTCTCGGCATTCGAGAAATTCACACCATCTTCCTTTTTGAGTGTTTGGCATTGGAAGCCTTGGAAATTCTGTGCCACCACCCTCACACTGCGCATCGACGTAAACCATGAATGTGCTGACGCGATCGGCCTCTCTGCTGGCACCGCTCCAGTCATAATGATGATTGTAATGGCCTCCTACTCCATATCTTTGCGTTCTCAATCGTTCGATGTGGATGTCTGGTCTCCAGCCTTGGAAATCTCTCCCACGGTGCTCGATGCACCGAACAACATCATCACGGTCGATGAGAGCAACCTCCGAGAACCGGATGTCCTTTTGAATGGATGTCTCTGTTCCCGTGGACACTGTCGAGGGCGTAAATTTCTCTTCACTTTCCTTGATATCAGTCACGTGCTCTTAGCATGGAGCGGAAATGCCGGAATCGAAACCGTTTGATATACCAAGTGAAAGGATCTCTTACCTGATGTCTATGAGATGGCTTGACTCTTCTACACTAAGAAAATTCTCAATGTATATGACTAGTGGCTCTTGCGAGAGGATGTGCGTGTTGTAGCTGTGAGAAGGACAAGAAAGGGGTAAGTCGTCAGCAATCAATGAGCTATTGAGAAATGCGGCATCCTGTCCCTGTGGTCTCGGCGAAATACCGAAGTATGAATTGGAGATTGGCAAATAGACAAAGACGTAAAGGAGAGGTAAAGCAGCAATGTAGCCCAACATCTTGCTGTTCTGCGTTGGCGTCCTTGGCAGCGTTCGGGAGTGGTGAGGTTGCATGCATGGGCGAAAAGGGGTTAGTTAAATATCACGTGATACCTCGCGATACCTGAGGTCTCCACATTTTCCCACTACGTTCTTGATCTTCGTCCCCCTCATCCATCTACGGCCCAACCCCGTATCTTCAAACAAGTTGCTGGGGACCAAAGTACTTGCGTAGCGTCGCATTTCTTGGTGGCAACCTCACCAGACACTACCAAGAGTTGTTGGCAGGCGATGCAAAACTGTTCCTACTCGTGAGACCAGTGCCGAGGTTGCCAAGTGTCGCAAACATCTCTTGGACTGCCAGTCTTGGATGTTTCAGGCGACTTCAGACATTCTGCCAGCTTTGACATTGTTCTCGGCACGCTTGGCATTTGATATACTTTACCACATCGGTAGTCATGCCTTGACTTTTACACGAATTCTTCGAGCTCCAAGCGGAGATCTCCAATGATTGGCGTTTCGGTTCTCATAAAGACCCGTAGACAAGGTGTATCCGAAATCACTTGGAATTGTCTATTTTCAGACGATTCGAGGAGATATGGAACGTGTGGGCTGAGGGTGTTGTCACGAAAAGCTTGGTGCAAATCTGAGCCTGCTATAAGAGTGCCCGACAGACCACCTTTTTACGTTTCTTCTCCAGCTGCGCTCACATTCATTTCACAACAACTTTAGAAGCAAGACTTCATTTTCTCCCCATTTATTATTAATCTGCAGTCCCATCTCAAGAAGTATCATATCTCCAAAGATATTCGACGATCTCCCGACGATTCAAGCGCAAGCAACTCCATTCTACCACCATGCATTACCAATCTGCCTTCATAGCTCTCTTGGCCGCCGTAACCGTCACCGCCGTCCCCTTGAACATCAACCTTGGCGCCTACTCTCCTGCGTTGGTGGTCGGTGATGGTGAAATTTCGTTCGGCGGAGCCGAATCTGCAGAGGCCCTGGTCAACACTCTCGCAGGAGCCTCCGCAGGAACCGAAGCTGCTGCCAACGGCGGGGTCACCCGAGCCGGCACTACGGAGGGCTCTACGATCATCACTCCTGCCGAGGTCGCCACAGAAGCAACCACCCCCAGTGCGTCTCCTTCTCCTTCTACTCTCCCCAGTGGTGCCTTCGGCATCGGCAAGAAGGTTGTTGAGCCTCGAGAACCAGAACTTGCTGATACGGGTGTAGCGAAGGAGAAGCGAGACCTCGCCGGCTTTAACGCTGCACTGAACTTCGCCACCGGGGCACTGAATAAGGGTCCCACCGTGGAGCTGGGAACTGGAGAGGGCGGATCTGGGGTGGGAATTACGGTGAAGCCTGGTGTGGTGGCGAAGCGAGACGAGGGAAGCCTGCCCACGGTTACACTGCTTAAGATCAGGTCACTGGGGAACAATGATGGTCAGACTTCATGATTGCTCACTTCAGTTGCATACGCTGATTTGAGATAGTTGCTCGTAAGGCACGGAGGGCGCAGAACGTTGTCCCGAGAGAAGTTAATGTCGACGATATTGATAGCATTAACCTGAATTTGGATGGCGACGTGGAGTTCACAATTGCAGAGGTCAAGCCATGAAGGGATGATTCTGAGCTGAGAATTTCTATAGATGCCTTTGTATAATGCCCACAAGCTAGATACCAGTCAATGACCCAAGTCTGCCTCTCGACTCCGTCTTGTTGCTTCACGTCACAGCAATTAAATCAATCTGGATTGATTCCACATGACATTGCACGAGAAGACCTTTTGTTTTGTACTTTCATAAAGTGCGTTTCGATGATGCTGACTTGAAAAAGCACCACAAATTCTTGCATCTTCGGGTAGTCGCTTATCCAAAACTATAATATACTGTGACTACTTAGCCCACCAACAATTTCATCCTCGCATACACAGCCCTTATCACCCTTTTAACCATCTCCTCCTTTAATACTCCCTCCTCCCAAACCGCACAAATAACACAATCAGCACCCTTCACGCTGGCAACATTAAATACCAGACCAAAATCACCCAATTTCGCCCTGATAGCTCCAGCCGAAAACGCCACATCCGTCACCGTCCATCCTCCTTCTCTCATTCCCTCCTGGGGCTCGAAAGCAATCAGATTAGAGATCAAAAAAGAATTGTTTTGATAGAGGTTTAGACCGAAAAAGTCACCAAAATCTTCATCGTCTTCGCCTAGTAATTTACAAACTAGGAGTTCCTGCATGACTGATTTATTGGTGTACATCGCTGCATTCAAATCCTTCTTATACTTCCTCGCCAACTCCCAAACTATCTCCTTATCAATTCCGAAGTCTGATTGCGAGTTGTTTTGAGATCGAGATTGAGTGTTCCAGGAAGGGGAGTCTGCCTTCCGGAATCTTGAAAGAAGATCTACACGATAATAAACACTAACAGCGTTCGTCATCTGATCCCTCTCGATCTTGTTCTTCAAAAAATCCCTAATATTAATCGCTTGTCTCGAAAATCCGACTTTGGCATTCCGGTACTCATCCGATGCTAACGTGATCTGGACCAGCGTATGCAGCAACGCCGTAAAACTCGTATCATGTTGACGACAAGCAGCTAAGCAATTCGCCATCATCTTGCTACTAATTCGGAGAATCGAAGCTTTAGTAACAGTCCTCTCGGATTTAGGGAATGGACGTTTGACGGTAGGATAGCTGTGCGTGACGACCGCGTCGGAGAATAGGAAATATTTGTCGGAAACGAAAAACCGGATCAGGACCCAGAAGAGAAAATTTTTGATGACGTAAAACCAAGACAGTTTCTCTTTAATATCATCCAAAGGAGACGGGAGGGACGCAGGGTCTATTCTCGGTGTCATAACACTTTGACTTTCTTCGACCGGAACAGCTGCTTCTTCCACCTCATTTAGAGCGGAGAGAAAGCTGCGATGAAAAGCATATCCGGAGAGCCCGTCCGCAATCGCGTGATGGAACACAAAAATGACGGTCTTTTGATTGAGAATGACGAGTTTCCACCATGGTTTCGTCTTATCTTGCGTATCGAACCAGGTGTTGTGAATGTCTTCAACGGTCTGAGAGAGTTGTCCATCGCCATCAAAATCGACATCATGGAATTCAACGCAATCTTGAAAGTGGATCACGGGTAGATGAGCCTCCCAGAGTCGGTGATGGCCTGCTTTCTTTGTTGATGGACGTGTCACGCCGATGATACTGAGTGCGGGGTGCTGGTCAATCACTTTTCTGAGAGCCAAGTGAACTTTTTCAGGAGTTAAAATCCCCGTGGCGTGCGTGTACTCGGCGGACACCAGGACATTCGATTGAATTCCAAGGTCATGGAAGAGATGAGGAAGAGCTTCGAGGGAATCTGGAGGTTGTTAGAGCGAGGCACTTGAGGTCGCGGTGATGCTTAACCTTACCAGCCTTGCGAATAAGCCGGCCTTCGTGATTTGACGTCTCCGTTGCATTGTTAGGAGCGCGTGATTTGTTCCGACGTCGGAACATTATGATGATTCCTTTGACGTCGTGAAAGCAAATAGAGTGTATAGTTTTGGATGTTTGATGAAGAGGCGGAGTTATTAATATCCGTGCTGACACCTATGAGCAATCGTGACCGACGATGGGTGACTTGGCGAGAATTTGTTGGCGTACCTGGCGGGCGAAGCAAAAAACACTCGGGAAAAGCCCGATATTTAAGGATTAAATACAAAAGTTGAAATCAACAGTGTAGATTAATATTTAAAGATGAAAGGTGTCATTCGGTGATTTTCGATCCTTTGACATCGTTGTGTAACATTATGCTATGAGACTCCTTTCAGACAATGTTCTTAAGCCGGAAAAGTCACATGGATATAATATCGGCAAGATTCTATGAAAGAATCGGAATTATGAGATCAAATATCTACCTTGATTATCGAGGTTTAGATATGCCATGGCGGGAAAGGTCTTGAAATTGATTTGTGGCTCAAACAAACTATCTCCTTGATGATAATCGAGTTCCTGGCCTTTATCTCAAGTGATATTTCGATAGATACTTCTATAGTTCCAAGCTCAAATTTGAGAATGTACCAGTAGGAGAATAATTATTTGGTAACATTTGCAAGAACCAGAACACTTTATACTTGTAGGAAAGTAAGAGTTACCAGATAAATAGCGTTAAACAAAATATAGTACTTGCCTAAGACAAAGACAAGTAAATGGACAGCATGGGATAATTTTGGGACTGCCGTAGACGCATTTTAGCCTGCCTTCATAGCAGGACGAGAAAGTATATTCATCCTCTTTGTCCAAAGATCTGCCAACCACGTCAGGGCCGAGAACTAGTATTATAAATATCTGGTATTATAAAGGTACCTGAATAAAGAAGTTTGATTGCTTTTAGAAAAGTCTGACGCCATGTTAGGGAAGTTTTTTAGAAGATCGGAACTCGACCACGTAATGACCTGCTTGTATTTTCCTGCGTTGATACAATATTTCCGTTGGCTGTCGTTTTCGCATTTAATGTTACTTTTTCTGGGTTTGTGTAGGATTAAAGTTGTGAGTCGTTGCATGAAGCCGATTCCTCAAGACATCTACGAGCTACAACTGTAATGATGTCGTTGATCGGGTCTTTCGTAAGATTTTGGCTTTCTAAGCCAATGAGCTTGATCACCTCCTAGCATAGTCTGTGGACGGGGGACTCGACACTTTCACCTCCTAAGCCGAGGTTTCGAGTTGATATCCAATTGATATCACTTCGAAAGTGTCCACAATGTCTCCGATTGTTCTGGAGTGAATTTGATGATTGGGAAGTTGGTGTGAGGTTAGCACTAGCTTTGCATAACGATGGAGACAAGATACGAAGCGCTTGACAATGCAAGGCTGAAGCAAAGCAGACTGAAGATAATGGATTGTATGAAAGACATGTAACTCCTGCTGTTCAAGACGTCGATTTTGCTGAATCATGAGCAGAGAAAGTAGAAACTCGACACGATAATTAAATCATCATGGCTGCGAAAAAGAATCTGTTGACCTTAGTCAAGACGATCAAGCGGTGCAGCGCCTAACAGCGCAACACAAAGGTTATGAGCTCATGTTAAGAAAACCTGATCCTCGCACCTATTAACCTTTCCAAACCCGGACTTCGAATTCTGGATCGGCATGTATAAGACACACATGCTGAAAGACCTTTTGGGCTAACCGTTCTAGGTCTCTGGATTAGGGATTGTCAATCCTGGTAGCTTCTCACACCCCTTGGTTGGCACTGACATCAATCCGACCTTTTTCCCGCTAATCAGCCTCCACGAATACAGCACCGCCCGCGTGATGTGACCAAATCCTGGCCAACAGTTTGGGAAAACAGTTACGATCTTGTCCATTCCTGTCTCGGACTAGGAGGATGTGGCCCTCTTAGTGTTGAGAAAGCCGGGAAAACATAATCGAGTTGGTAAATCCAGGTGGATGGATACAACAAGCCGGCCTTGAAACTATTGAGGAGAAGCTTGTTTATCTTGCGCATGGGAAGTCCCACTCAGATCCAGAGATTGTAAAGTTGGGAATCTGGAGCGTGACTAGCGGCGCAGGAGCTGGTTTGCTTTGCTAGGAACAGTAGGCTATCATGCAGTTTTGATCAAAAAGGATGCAATAACGTACAACAGAAATGGGAATGAAGCTTGCATCGAAGAAGAGCTTGATACTGTGGTTGATCGTTGTGAGCGAGAGATGACCGAGAACGGCATAAATTCGCCCATGATCTCTGTCTGGGGATTCAAGGCGCTACGATTAGCATCTAAATAGTGAGAGAAGGAAAATCCCTAGTAGTATCCCAACAATTGCATTTTCTGGTCTCGATATAGCATATCTCTAATATACTGGCTGTGATATGGTGCACAGGCACGAGGTCGGTCACTAGACTCATTCAAAGTCAACTGGAAACGGAAAGCACAAATTCGTAAGCCGCCGGTCAGAGCTCCAATGATCAGAAGGCCCCGATAGTCAAACCTCTCAAAAACAATTCAGATGTTGGAGAATTTGAGTGAAATGTTTGGGGCACGGTCCACCCGAGAAACGGTTGTCGGCTGGTGGGCTAGCTAGGCACGTCATCTCTCAATGGCGAGCTGCAGCTTGATGAGACATTAACATTCTATTAATTTTCGCATATTGAGACATCCTCATGGCCTTAAAACTATTAGATTTATGATCTTGGTCATTGTATCCTATCATTGATACACAATGGCGTCTACAAGCACAAGTACCACCGAAACCTCACCCCTCCTCCCATCACGAACCACATCCGACACGCCCAAGAAGGGAGCACGAAATGTAACCTTCAATCCAAACCCAGCAATAATCTCAGTCGATAATGCCACGAATCAGTCTCTACGACCTGCCCAAAATGCACTCAGTTCCGTCCTACCGTCGAATTCTCCGGCTTCGCAACCTCCCATGCTATCAGCGTTGAATAGCCGTCTTCGTCGCAGAAATAGCTCTGGCTCCCCTCTAATGCCCATACCCAGCGGCCTAGTCTCCAAAATTGGTCCCCAGCGAACAACGAAAAACGCACAGAAGCTAAAGCTCCTCCCCAACCCTGACTTTGGTGAAGATGGACCGGACGAAGAGAGTGGACGAGATGTCTATTCGCAGTACACACGAATCAAAGACCCTACCGCACGTCGAGATGCTGCACGACTTGGGAAGGCAGACCGTGATCGCTTACCAAGAGTCACAGCCTACTGTACTGCGAATAAATACCAGATGGATAATTTGATGCGATTTCTGAAAGGGAGGGGGAAGACGAAAGGTGCGAATCCGAAGCTGTTTGATGAGTGTATATACACCCCCTACAACTACGAAAGCAATGCATCAGGGCCATCGGAGAGAGTGATGGAGGTACAGTCTATGCCAGCTCAGATGAGGGAGAGGAGACATTCGGATAGTGCTCTTGAGGTGGAAGACAACAATAAGCATCGGCGTGAAGATCTCATTGATTTGCATACTGAAGGCGGGGATACAAGTCTCAGCAACGGGGAGAACCAGATACATTCCGAAGTTGTGGAGAGACAAATCCAAGACGAGAATATTGCAACGGAAAGTAACCTAGATTTCGATACGCAGGTTCATACGCCTGAGGTATTCCTGTTTGACTACGGCGTGGTGGTTATCTGGGGAATGTCATTACAGCATGAACAGCGGCTCTTGAAGGAGATAGCGAAATTCGAGAGCGAGAAGTTGGCTCCAGATGATGTGGAGACGGAGTGCTTTAACTTCTACTACACAAGAGAATACCAGGCACGGATATACAACGATTTCATTACCTTGCGAGAGAAGGGAAATTATATGACGAAATTGGCCATCTCACATGCTTTAGCCCAGAGCGTCAAGGTAATGTTCCATTACCATCCTTATCAATAGAGATCAATACTGACCAAAACCAGACCTCACTCTTCGAAGAGCTAGTCGACAACACCATCGAAACTTGTAAGGACATCCCAACGCAAATTGCGCTAACTGGCAAAATTGCCCTTTCATCCAAAGAGATCAACATGCAAATCGGCGAGCTATTCATATTACGAATCAACATCCACCTGAATGGATCCGTACTGGACACGCCTGAGCTGTTTTGGGTCGAGCCACAATTGGAACCTGTGTATGAAGCCGTGAGGAAATACCTAGAAATGGACCAGAGAGTTAATCTCTTGACTGAGAGGTTAGATGTTATTGCAGATCTGCTAGCAGTCTTGAAGGATCAGCTGAGTCATGGACATGGGGAGAAATTGGAATGGATTGGTGAGTAGTTTGCCTTCTATGACAAGACTTGTGTTTTGTTTTGTTACAAAAATCTCTACTAACCTTTGACAGTCATTGTTTTAATTGCTGCAGAGATTCTTGTCGCTGCTGTAAATATCGTGGTGGATTTGTATGCTGGGGTTGATTAAACCACTTATCAGACTTTCTTCGAGCAAGCTCCGCATCCATAATCTGTCAGCAAGGAATTAGGGAGCGCAAGCAACAAATCGATATTGTAAACCTTAGAGAGACAACATAAGTTCCTTGCTTGCCTAGAGAAGTAGGCGAAATTCATGGCTAGGATAGGGGACCTGAAATGGGAGGAGAGGTTCGTAAATCCATGCATTAGGGTATTTTGGCCAATGCAAAGCCAATACATGGAATATCAAATCTACGCGCCACTACTTTTTATGGTTGAGCAAATAACCTGTTGTACATCATAGTGAAGGCCTTGTGATATCTGCTCCTGCCATAACGCCTTATGAATCATAAACGCCAAGGATCCACTGATACCGTTACAGAGCCCTCCCAAATGCAACGCTGAGACGAGTCAAGTAGAGAAATAGACGGCTATGCTCGATTGACGGCTGTGAAGCCACCACCTTCAGCACCGCCACCGCTTGGAGTAGCGACATCCTCACCCATCTCCACGTCCTCATCTCCTTCTTCAAATGCTGCTGGGCGCGATGCACTAATGCTACCATCCTTCTCTGCATCTGCCGACCGCTTCATTTGCTCGAATTTTCGGGTGTACTCGTCCTTTTTGTCGCCATCTAAACTGCTCCATCCCCTAGCCAAAGCGGATTCAACATCGTATGTAGGGTCTTCCTTGCTCTTTGCCAGCAAGCTGGGTTTGGTCTCGTTGCAATACAGATCGAAAGGGCTTTTCGGACGGCGAGATTGAGATGGGGTAGAAGTAGAATTTGGGGTTGCATGCGTGCCATTGCTGGGAAGTTGTCGCTTCAGCGGTTGGGATTGCGCTTGTGGAGTGGAATTACGAAGGGGATCGGGATGAGTATGTGAGAAAGCGTCGGAAGAGGGTGATAGAGTAACAGGTCCTTGTTGTATGAATGTGCTGCCGGGGCGACCATCACCGAGGTCAGTTGTTAAGAAATCGGGTTTGCGATGACCCCGCTTCGTACGTAGAGGCTTCTCCTTTGGCTGTTGAGAAATTGGCGTTAGCTTGTCTGCAATGATCAACAATGGTTATAATATTATATGGGGCGAGCGTACGGTTGGAGGTGGACTGGGGCTTCCTTCTGAATCTTCAACATTTGTGCTCGTTCGCTTTGCCAGTTGCTCGAGAAGAAAGGCGCGCTCAAGCCGCTGCTTCTGAACGGAACGATTGAGGCGCGCAAGTCGAAGGCGTTGCGCGTCGTTAGATTCCTCAACCTCATTCAAGCGCCGCTTGAGCTCGATACACTTCTTGCGGTACGCTTCCTCCACAGAAGGGGGCAGCTCGGGCGGTACTGACCCTGACGACTCGTTAGTGGCTGCTACATAGGGCTGCGCTGAATCTTCTTCAGATCGCGGTCCATAACTTTGGAATAGTTGAATTGGTGGCATTGACGTTGCGATGATCGTAGGATATGGTGACATGTACGGCCGTGACTCCCCTTGAGATCCAAGTCCATAGCCTTGGGACAATTGCATTGCTAGCCTCGATGTATCGGAGGATATAGAGACACATACGGCCGCAGCTTCCTTTGAGATCGAAGTTCATAACCTTGAGGAAGTTGCGTGCTTGCTTTGAATTGGCGAGGATGGGGGGAAACGGCGAAATATATCGCGCATGCTGCCCTTGAGATCGACCATCCATATTCTCTTGTTTATATGCTCGAGGTGTCCTCCTGTCGTGAGAACTCTCTCCAGAAGAGAGCCATGTTGTAGCGTTGTCTGAAGAAAAGCGGGGCTAAAACGAGAAAGTATTCACTTACCAGTAGGAGGTGCCATTGTCTATCGCAAAGTGACCAGCTTTACTTGCGTGGCGATGGAAGATAACGTGGAATGGTGGAGGAACGCGGAGCGGAAGAGTTGAAGGGAGAGTAATGGTTTAGATCTTAGTGAGGCTATTCGCGTCGGGACGGGCGGCGATACTTTATTCCTCTATTGCCTTACGGATCAGGCAAACTTAGGCGCGTGCTCTGAAATTTTGAAAGACGCGACTCTTGGAGAGAGCTTCAAGCAGTTGTGATTTGAGCAACCCCTCCTTTTTACAGTACAGCAAAGATGTCTCTCAATATCCCAAATGCACCAAATGCTGGTCTATTCAAACAGGGATATAATAAGTACGCTTTCCATTCCTACCTTTGGCCTGGTGGGATTAACTGCTGATCTGCTATAGCTACGATTCCGAAGATGGAGCTGTTCTACGTAATATCGATGCTTGCCGCACGATTGCTTCGACGGTTCAGACCTCTCTGGGTCCTTATGGACGCAACAAGATCGTAATCAACCACTTGCAGAAGATGATTCTGACATCTGATGCCGCTACTATCCTCCGTGAACTCGATGTTGTACATCCAGCAGCAAAGCTTCTGGTTATGGCAAGTCAACAGCAAGAAGCAGAAATGGGAGATGCTACAAACTTGGTCATCGTTTTGGCAGGAGAAATGTTGAAGAAAGCCGAGGATCTTCTGCGGATGGGCCTGAAGACAAGTGACATTATTCGAGGTTACGAGCTGGCACAAAAGTTTGCTCTTGAAGAGCTCGAAAATCTGGCTGTGGATAAGGTTGAGGACATTCGATCGCAGTCAGAACTTAGCAAAGCTATTCGCACGGTTATTGCAAGTAAGCAAAGCGGCAACGAGGACACCCTAGCCGATATGGTCTCCGAAGCTGTTCTTGCGGTTCTTCCCAAGAATCCTGTGAACTTCAACGTCGATAACATTCGCGTTGTCAAGATCATGGGAGGTAGTCTGGAACAGAGCAGAGTAGTGAAGGGTATGGTCTTCGGCAGAGAACCTGACGGATCCGTCAAAAAGGCAACAAGAGCAAAGGTCGGTGTATACTCGTGTCCCATCGATATCAGCCAAACCGAGACGAAAGGCACTGTTCTGTTACACAACGCGAAGGAGATGCTAGATTTCACGAAAGGAGAAGAGAACCAGTTAGAGACACACATCAAGGAACTGTACGATTCTGGCCTGCGTGTAGTTGTTGCTGGCTCGACAGTAGGCGAGCTTGCTATGCATTACCTCAACCGCTTTGGTATCCTGGTTATCCGCATTCTCAGCAAGTTTGAGCTTCAAAGATTATGCAGAGTCGTTGGCGCTACACCGTTAGCTAGATTGGGAGCACCTATGCCAGACGAGATGGGAAGCGTTGATATCGTCGAGACTTTAGAGATTGGAGGAGACAGAGTCACAGTCTTTAGACAGGAGAACGAACAGACAAGGACGGCTACACTTGTCATTCGAGGGGCTACACAAAACCACCTAGATGATATTGAGCGAGCTGTGGACGACGGAGTTAATGTTATCAAGGCTATTACAAGAGATCCTCGATTGGTGCCTGGTGCTGGAGCCACAGAGATGCAGTTAGTCGAGAGGATACAGGCTTTCGGTGATAAGACTCACGGGCTGGCACAATACTCAATCCGAAAGTACGGTGAAGCATTTGAGGTTATTCCAAGAACTTTAGCGGAAAGTGCAGGACTCGATGCCACGGAGGTTCTGAGTCGACTCTACACTGCTCATCACAAGAAAGATGACTGGACCACTGGTGTTGACATCGAGGTAAGATATTCTGATTCCAAACAAAAGTGTGCCAACTGACATTCTTAGAACGAGGACCATACTGGAACTCTCGATGCCAAGGATGAAGGAATTTTAGACCTTATGATCTCCAAGAGTTGGGCTATCAAGCTTGCTACTGAAGCTGCTAGAACGGTACTCTCAGTTGATCAGATCATTGTTGCGCGACAAGCCGGTGGTCCTAAGCCTCCAGGACCAAATCCTGTAAGTCGTCAATTCTCAGAAATACCAGATTCTTCTAACACATTGCAGAACTGGGATGAGGACTAGAGGCGGAGTACTAGAGGCGCTGGCATGTGTACAATACCACAGTCTTGATATCATGAAAGTAATGTCAAAATTCTCGGTCAGGCCATGATTACCAAGTGGCTCAAAATTTTCTCTTGGAAAGCCTTTGTTTGGCTTTGTTCTATTACCACCCCACCCTTTTGTGACCCATTATCAAAGTTCACCAGACATTGAGCGCTATCATAGTGACCAGACATCTTCTAACCCGATAATACATCACAATCTTCTTCCTTGATCGGAATAATCAAGACTGCCAACCAGATTGTCAACTGGAAGGACATTAACAACATATATCGCACTAGATGAATGCTTTGTGCGACTCCAAACTCGACATTCTTTAGCACCACCCTCTTCACTTCTTTGAACAGCATATTTCCTTTGCTCTATCACTACCCTACTTAGATTGTTTATCAGGATCTTCCATTCTGCTCAACGTTCATCCCTTTCTCTCGACGAGTCTTGAGACCACTTTCCGAATTCGATATCCTGTACAGTGATTCGATTGCGTTCTTGTTTCACACATTCCGACTCGTACTGAGATGTACCTAATCCTGAATTTATCCTACAGCAGTGAGGATATTTAGCGTCGTTGATCTTCTTACCCCGCAATATTGTTGCCCCACAATGGTCCTTTATCCCAAGCTCCATAACCCTCTTCTTCATGCTTTCAATTATTCCGTCCTTACGTCCCCGTCAGCAAGAGTTCTTAGCAAAACTTTTAACCGCGGCCCATTTCTCCGAAAGCATTCAGACCCAACCATATTCACCATGATCTTTCTATCCTTGTTCTTTTGCGTCTGTTTTCTATTTGTAGTATCATATGGTGCTCCTTGTATGATTTCTCAACAAAGATGCTTGTATGAGTGCGTAGGGTCAACTCTATGCCTCCTCGAAAGTGCATCCACCTTTCGGGTGAATATGTTCCGGGGTTGCATCATCTTAAGTTTTTCATCAGTTGCGTTGTAGTCCTTGGCCAGTGTGATTGGAGCGCACTCAGGTACCTGCGGCAGCTTCTTGGCGAAAATTGATTTAATTCAGCCTAAAGAGCCTCCGCTGGAAGTCAGTAAACACGCTCCACTCCACCTCCGTGAATGAAGGTACTTCATTAACGATTGCTGATCTCAAATTTGAAGCTTGAAAGACCATAGTAGAAAGTCAAGTTAAGGAAATAGGTCCCAGACAATTTTCCCTGTAGGCTCCGTATTTTATTTGCGATGTTACTTGCTTTATTAATTCTTGCTCTTGCACAGGCTTGGATTTGCAATGCCTTGCATAACCGCACGAATGCCCTCCTAATTGAGCGCAAATTACTGCAGGATGTGGTGAGCAAGGCTCCTATTACTCGGTACGTGCCACTTAAAACCGTCTCAGGTGACATGGGATAGCATTCCCTCTTCGTCCACGGAGAGCGGGTGATGATCTACTCTGGCGACTTCCACCCCTTTCGTTTACCTTCGCCAGGTCTCTGGTTAGATGTATTCCAGAAGATCAAAGCTATGGGTTTTACAGGCGTGTCCTTCTACACAGACTGGGGGCTTCTCGAAGGGAAATCGTGGTCACGTGGTCACGGACGGTGTCTTCTCTCTGGATCATTTCTTCAATGCTGCCAGAGAAGCTGGCATTTATCTCATTGCTCGTCCCGGCCCTGTGAGTCAATTCCAATCAGAAAAATATTCTTATCTGATTAAATGCAGTACATCAACGCAGAGACTGCGGCTGGAGGAATGCCAGGCTGGACGCTCAGACTTAATGGGACATTGAGATCTACGGCTCCTGATTATCTCAACGCAACAGTCAACTATCTATCTGTAATTGGTAAAATCATTGCGGATGCACAAATTACGAATGGTGGCCCTGTGATTATGGTTCAGCCAGAGAACGAATACTCGACGTGGCCAGAAGTGTCATTTGCACAGTTCCCCGAAGTGTTCAACCAGGAATTGATGGCCTTTACCGAAAATCACCTGAGAGCTGCCGGCATTGTCGTACCATTCGCCGTTAATGACAACGAAAATATGGGTTACTTCGCTGCTGGGTCGGGACTGGGTGCTGTAGATATCTACGGAATCGATGCCTACTCTTTTCGCTATGACTGCAAGTCTTGGTCTATCATGCACGAATATGTACTAAATCTGGTGCTTAGGTGCTCATCCATACGTCTGGCCAACGTACAGGTTCCCTATAGGATGGCAAACTAACCACACAGCTTTCAGTCCATCGACACCATTTACCATCATGGAATTCGAAGGTGGATCAGGTGATGGATGGTAAGGCAATATATACTCTCACCTAAAACTTTAGCTGACTTGGGGTTAGGGGAGGAGTAGGCGAGGATATGTGCGCGATCTTAGTCAACAACGAAGGTGTCCAAGTTCTCTTCAAGAATAATTACAGTTTTGGCGTAACGATTTTCAATACTTACATGGTAAATTTCCTTTCTTCATCTAGATATGGTGCTAAGGCCTATTAGATCTATGGTGGCACTAATTGGGGAAATCTGGGGTATCATGGTGGCTATACGTCGTATGATTACGGTGCATCAATACAGGAGGATAGACAAATCTGGAGGGAGAAATATAGTGAAATGAAACTCCAAGCGAATTTTTTGAAGGTATCTCCGGCGTATTTGACGTCTACGGCAGGCAATGTTGGGAACGGCTCTTTTGTCTCATCGGACAATGTTGCTGTCACACCGTTATGGGGAAATGGAACATGCACGAATTTCTACGTTGCGAGACATGCAGATTTCACGTATGCTGGAAATGCTTCCTATTCCTTAACGGTATCGACAAGCATGGGCAATATCACCATACCTCAACCTGGTGGGACACTTTCAATTATCGGACGAGACTCGAAGATTCATGTCACGGATTATGACGTTGGTGGAATCAATCTTGTCTACTCGACCGCCGATATTTACACCTGGACTAAGACATCTGTAACAGGACGAGTCCTTGTTTTGTACGGCAGCGAAGGCGAGACTCATGAGTTGGCTCTTCCAACTTCTCTGGGCAAGGCTGAACTTTCAAGTGGCTCAACTATTAAACTCGCTAACATAGGATCATCTTGGGTAATAAAGTGGCAGGTTACTGGTGATCGCCAAGTCCTCACGGTTAGTGATCTCACTATCTACCTACTCTGGCGCAACGAAGCATACGATCTCTGGGTCATGGAACTTCTTGGCCCGGAACCCGTCGGCAATTTTACTTCCATGTCAAAATCTACTGTCGTTGTCAAAGCTGGCTATCTTCTTCGCAGCGCAGCCATCGAGGGTAACAGCTTGCGCCTGACAGGTGATATCAATTGCACTACCACTTTGGAAGTCATCGCAGCACCATCCGATATGCTCTCCTCAATCACCTTCAACGACAGTCCTCTGAACACCACCAAATCATCCAAGGGAACTCTCGTCGCTAAAGTAGATTTCGAGGCCCCTGAGGTCATCCTGCCCGATTTTTCGGCATCGAGCTGTCAATGGAAATACCACAACACCCTCCCCGAACTCTCACCCGATTACGATGACTCCCTCTGGACCACCTGCTCTCACACCGCAACCACCAATCCATGGGGAAAGCAAACGCCCACATCACTTTACGCCTCCGATTATTGGTTCCACACAGGATCGCTCATTTATCGAGGCCATTTTGTCGCCAATGGCAACGAGTCCAACTTCCTCGTCAACGTCACTGGCGGTGTCGGATTCGGACACTCTGTCTGGCTCAACAGCACGTTTCTTGGGAGCTGGGCGGGCAGTGGAGCGAATGAAACCTGGGTACAAACACTCTTATTCCCCGTCCCGCTTCAAGCTAGAACGAATTACGTTCTTACGATCTTAATTGATCACATGGGACAGGATGAAGAAGCCCCTGGAACGGACGCTGTAAAGTATCCGAGAGGGTTGACGTACTTCTCGTTATCAGGACATCAAGATTTGAAAGACGTGCAATGGAAAATAACTGGGAACTTTGGAGGGGAACAATACCCGGATCTTGCGAGAGGACCGAGGAATGAAGGTGCCATGTATTCGGAGCGCATGGGGTGGCATCTACCAAAATCGCCGAGTCAAAACTGGGACAACCGGAGTCCAGTGATTGATGGTTTGGATCAAGCTGGTGTAGGATTCTTCACAACAACTTTTGAGCTTGACATGCCTGTTGGATGGGATGTTCCACTAAGTTTTGTGTTTAATGGGACGAATAATGGTAATGAGAGGATTGGAGCCAATTATAGGGTGCAGTTGTTCGTCAATGGGTGGCAATTTGGTAAATATGGTAATTGTTCGAAGCTATCTGACTGGCATCATGGCATGTGCTAACTTGCGAGATTAGTTAATAATCTTGGTCCTCAGAGAACGTTTCCCGTCCCAGAAGGAATCCTTAATTACAACGGGAGGAATGATGTCTCGCTCACTCTTTGGAGTCTCGATACCAGTGGTGCGAAGATTGGAGGCTTTGCTCTTGTACCACAGGCAATGATCAAGTCTGGTTATAGCAAACCTAGTTTAGTGGACAGCCCTGCCTGGACAAAAAGGGAGAAGGCATATCGATGCTCTAAGACCTTTCACGCCTCAAAGAGAATGTTATAGAGGAGAATCTCAAACCACTGCTAATTCCAGTAAGCATAATGCTCAAACCTTAACAACTCGATACAATTTAGACAACCCATTTTGTTGCCTTACCAATGACCTGAGTCAGATAGGAAATCATAGTCAATGGAAAAGCCTGGCCACCCAGAAGGTATTTAGCAGAACGTAGCACGTTCTTCGCCTCCGTTGAAAATCCAAATTCTGGTGTAATCCACTTCGGTATTTAATCAATCCTTTTTCATTGACGCTCATTCTCGTATGGCATCCACCCATTCGACCTCACCCATCGGCCAACAGAGCCTCCAAATCACGTGAACCATTCCATATACCCATCGGTATCTAGTGCAGTTCTAAACTTGGATAAACGCTCACTCATCCATAATAACTCTACAATCTCTTACCCATTACTTTCACGACTGCTGTTCTTCCTGAGTCCCTCAACAACTTCTAGTGGAATTTTGGAGCTATTCCGTTAATGGCAAGCGGCTCACGTGGCAATCCACAGCCTCATTTACCTACCTAGGTATAACCTATAGATTTCAAGCCATTTTCCTCCTAAGGAATTCTCTCGCAGTCTATACCACGGCCATCTCACTCTCCTATCCTCAATGCTCTAAATGGCAACCATATCCATCGACTACGACTCGGAAGGAGACGTCGAGCTGATTCTCGAGAAGGACAACACTTGCTTCAGCCAGGCAGGACAGCAAGCCTCATTGTCAAGTGAACAGGAAAAGATAGCAAGTTTTGATGTGGGGCCTCTAGGTCTCAGAGTGAAAGGAGTCCGTCTACGAGTCTCCTCCCTCAAACTCATTTCATCCTCGCGTTACTTTCAAGCGATGCTTGAAGGCTCTAGGTTTCGCGAAGGAAAGGAACTGAAGGAGCATGGTTCTGTTAAGATTGAGCTGTCGGATCCAGAGGATGACCCGACAGCTATGATGATCATACTCGGCATACTGTATGGAGACGATGTTCAAGTACCTATTGAACTCGATCTGCCGACACTCTGCAAGGTCGCGGTACTCGCCGACAAGTACCAATGGCATGCGCTGGTGACTCCACATGTAATATCGTGGTTTGACATCTTTGCGAACTCTCACGGTCTTCCGACGGTCTTCAATACTAATCTCTTAATGTGTCTGTGGATTGCGTGGCTATTTAGGATGAAAGATCACTTCAAATCGCTTTCAAGGGTTGCTCAAGAAGATGCTTGCACTTCGATCGATCTGACCGATGAGAGTATTCGGTTACCTGCCAGTATACTCAGTAAGTATTGTCTCTTTGGCCTCGAAACGGGCTGTCAGCCAACACAGACATGAGCACCAACGCGCCTTCCGAGGTGGTGTATGAAGTTCCAAGGTTTCCTGCAAAATATAGCATTCCAGAAGATCTCCATGGAGTGCCCACATTTTATTTTATTTTTTAAATTGTGAATATAACTTCATCTACTTGATGAAAATGTCATCCGCAGTTAGTTAGGATTTTCTGGCATTCTTTCGCCGACATGATAGACATAGCTCCTCCTCCATGATATCTTAGCTAACGATATCGTACAGAAGCCATCAACGAGCAACGCGATGTTGCCTTCCAAAAAATTGAGCAAGTAATTCACGAATTCAAAGAAACGCTACTCGACGGAGAAAAACAGAAAGATTCCACACTACCAGAACAAAAAATGGTCAAATACATGGTATTCGGACATGCAATATTCTACTCACAGGATCTCGAACTTGGGGAATTTTCCCGGCCTAATCACGCTGGAAGCTCTATTCGGTTGCTAAGAAGTCGCATAAGTTTGTTCCAATCAGTGGAAGGTTTCAATATTCAATCTTCTAAGGGTACGAACCGGCACGTTGCTATTGGAGGATCTTGGGATCTGAGAACCGAGTTGCAGAAAGCTATAAGCGATTTGAAAATAGACGAGTGGGGCCTTGACTACGATGACTTCAAACAGTCATTCGCTGACGGACGATCAGATGCGTAGAGCTGTCGCATTGTGACTGTGTCCATAAAATGCATAGGAAAGAATGCTCTTCACATTCAATGAGAATCATTGCTCATCCCTCAAGTATACATGGTAGTTCTAGACTAAGCCAAGGAAATGCCCAACCGTAATTTCCCTCACAAACTCGCCTTCCTAGCACCAATCTGACCAACCAAGAACTCTTCCAGATATTGGTTGATCTCTGCTGGCTTCTCCCAGAGAGCCCAGTGTGTTGCATCAACTTGACCTCTCGTCAAGCTCCTAAACCACCGGTCCATCCCCTGACTCAGACTTGGCGGCAACGCCGCATCATTCTTCGCTGTAATAAACAAGAACGGCATCTGGAACATGATCTCCTCCCCACTATCTGCCATTGGTTTCTCATCCTCAAAATTCAGCTCTCCAATTCTATACCAATTCGTTGGACCCCTCATGCCATTCCTCTCAAACTTTTCTGCATAAAAATCCACCTCCTCCTTATTCACCAATGGACTCTCCCCGATGCCTTCCAACCGATCAAAATGACATCCATAGTTAATTGAGAATGTGGGCTTCCCATCGTTCGACTGAGCACCGTAGATCCCTGCTAGAAATTGGCTAATCTTCTCCTTTCCCACAATCTTCTCCACTAACTCTGGCCCTCTAAGCTGGATCTGATACTTAAAATTCGGCAGCTCACCCGCATCCATGTACTGCTTCGCAGGAGGCCAAAAAGGTGTGCAAACGCTGAAAACCGCGCTCAGTAATTTAGGATAATAAATCGCCATGCGATAAACGACTGCTCCTCCCCAATCATGGCCTCCAAGGATAATGCTCGAGACGCCGATGTGCGAAATCAGCGCGGCCATATCGTCACATGATTTCTTGAAGGTGTATTCTTTGGGGTCTTCTGGAGCATCGGTTCCAGCGTAGCCGAGCACTGTAATGAATTAGTACCATGCGTTGACGCTTTTTCTAAAGAGGAAGAGTCGAAAAGGATGAAACATGAACGCGGAGTCGCTACGCAGCAAAATCAAAGAGGCGAAACGAAGAAAAGGATTAGTTACTATCGGGGACAACGACACGGAGTCCGAGAGCGACAAGGTGTGGGATTTGATAGCGCCAGCCGAAGCTCATGTCTGGGAAGCCGTGGATAAGGAAGATTGTGTTGAGGGGTTTAGAGCTTTGGGGCTCGGAGAGCAGGTAGGAGTAGGTGCGGCCATTGAGATTCGCAGTCTTGTATTGGACTCGGGGATCATTGGGGACTATCTTGTCGACCATTTTGGATATTTTTCTGTGAAGATAGTTGTTTAAGGATGGAATTGATGAGGTGAGAATGGGGGAGGTTTATATGGAGAATACCAACCCATGCAGCACGGAGTACTCCCGTGGTTGTACCGAACCGAGGCCTCCCTCCTTTTTGTGGGGGACGGGTCGTATATTCTTACTGTATCGCAGTAAGGATTCCCGGTAAGGCACTTCTAGTTCGGTTTAGATGTGAACGGGCATTGGCTGGGTTTGATGCGGGTCGCCGTCTTGTCCTGTAAGACCAGTACCGTTTCGGGCTACGGGCGTAATCCATGGTACAACCAACTCACCAAGATGGGTCTTAGAGCACTCTCTATTCAAATGCGATTTTATGATTAGAATGCTTTCAGCAGGATTTTGGTCTTCCGTCTTAGTATCTTGTGCTCATCCTATCAGTAAACCAATCGTGCAGGCTCAAAACCTTCAGTAGCCAAAACTCCATTCAGCGACTCTCAAGAGCATGTTCTTATCTCTAGCTTCTACTCCTCATCTGTGAACCATCTGCTATCCATCTCTTTCCGATTGCTATCATTCCCAATAATATCCAGGAAGTCTGATCAGATCCACAAACGACACGACAAAAAAATTTGCCCAAAGAACCCCTATTCCGCACGTGATAAGTGCAATATCTGTCAATTATCGCCCTTGGCATTCACCTAAGCAGGCTCAATACTAAGACTAATTAAGGATCTCCCTACACTCACAGATAGCGCCCTCTGTCGATTTCCCCTTGATGGTATTTGAAGACTTCTCAGTATGGTGATAATGTTCAATACAGATATGGTGATTTAGGACATGGGTCTCGATGATATTATGGAAGATGCTGCGATTAAAGTAAAACATCGAAGTCAAAATCGATTGTCGGAGAGTCGCCACGGGTGGAACTTCAGGTCGAGATAGTGTAGTGTGGAAGGCAGCTATCTCTGTAGTAAAGACATGCGAATGCATCAATTATGTGTAAGCGAGTGTAGGTAGAAAGGGGAGCTGGAATGAAACTTACTATGCCAGTGACCCAAATATACAGAATTGAACACCAAACTGGCACCTTCCAGACGCTTGAAATCCAATAAATTAGAAGAACCATAACTTGTGAAGCTTTTGCGATTCGAGAACACTCAAAAAAAGAAGAAAATATTTTGACTAGAAAGGTAGATTGAATGACTGAAAGGTCTTTGGAAACTTTTGATTGTCCGTAACACAAGGAGAGCGAGACATGTATGCGAAATAGAGTTTCAATGAGATTTGTGTCGTGTGCATTGAGTAATGCTGATAATCAAAAACAAGTAAATCACTGCATATTCATTTTACCATCGAATAGTGGGTTCTGTAATGAGGATTGTAAGGACCGCTCATCAAAGTCAGCGATACGCATGCTGTCACCTTAGAAGAAGATACGTTTCCACATCTATCTTCAACGGAACATAAGGCATGTCTCACATCCTCCGAGTCCTGGAGCCTCTGCTATTCCACAAAATGTTCGAAGGCGAAAATATGTAGTAGAATGTCTGCGACTGCCCAGAGCACCGTGAAAAGAGAAGGTTGGGAAAATCTGCAAAATCTACCATAAATGTGAGAAAACCGGAGGGCAGACTGTGGGGCCGATGCCTCGAGAAAGTCTACATATGTACAAGAAGCCTTGAACACCTATTTTGCCTTCTGGACCCTGAGCCTTTAACGCCGGAAAATACGCTCCATGTAAAACGACAAAAAGGTTGGTATCTAGTCATCAATAGATGACTGTATCTTCCTCATTTTCTACAACCACCTCACCATTATGCTCCTCAAGGGCATGTTTATCAGTCTTGGTTTGATCAGACTGACGTGCTTGTGCAGGACGATTAGTAGTATCAACAGCAAGGGTAGGAACAGACGGAGACTCGGTGGCAGGCTCACCCACTGTCTCCTTAGACGTGCCATTAGTTTCTTCCGTTTCAATCTTCTCATGCGTCTCCTTCGAATGCTGCGCGTGAAACTCTGCGACTTCTCGTTCTATCAATGCTTCAGCTTCAGCAACCTGGCTTTTGATACGCTCTTCATCTTCAGGCCGAAGTTTCCAGGGAAGGTAATACTGGCAACATGTGAGTTTTGGATATGGTCAGGGACACGGCAACCTACCAATTTCGGCTGTGCTTTGGTAGAGAGGAATTGGGCCATTGCCAGTATGTTCGAATGTCGAATTCGCATCTGTGGCACTAATTAAATTCGCGCATATAGTCCAGATATACCAAACACTGACCGACTCCTCGTCAAACTTGACTTGCTCTGTTTTCCGTAGAGCTTTGAGCTTTGCTAATTTCTCTGCCCTTCGTACCTCATCCTCAGCCTTCTGTTGCTTGACTTTTTCTTGCTGCCGCTTCTCGATTTCCAGTCGCCTCTTTTGCTGACCATTTGGTGTGCTTTGACTTAAGGTGCTAAGGAGACCACCGAACAGCCTTTGACCTCGTTTTCTCTCCTCTTGTACACTGCTTTTCCGTCGCTCTTGAATAGGATCTCGGGTGGTCCCTGAAGATACCCTCGAAGAATCAATTGGCTGAGGCGATTCGCGCAGACCTGTGGGGGATCCAGCACTTGCATCTTCCGAAAGTCGGGGGCGTTTCGAAGACGACTCGGATGTGGATGATTGTCGTCGTTTTGAGGGAGGAGGCTGCAATTCTTCGGGATCCGGAATGATTACCGCAGATGCAATGGGGCTGAGAACGGTCAGTAATTGATATTTAGTATCGCATAGTGCATACCCATCACCATCTGCCATCTTCACTACTCCTCCGAATTAACGCTGTCGAAGACCTAATGCTATTGATCTTGCACAAGATCAGGCTAGAGATGCGAATTGTAGCTCCCCACTTTTGTGGACTAGCATATGGCTAACGTGCTCTGGTGGTCCGTGCTTACCAAGCTCGAGCAGCTTCTAGATTTTGGTGGCGGCCTGTGTTTGATATTGAAAAGCAGAACTTCTTTGCGACAACACCATTCCCTCCATCAACAACACCCGCAACCATCCTTTGTGCCTACTTCTACATAGAAAACTACTCAGAGTCCTCCTACAACCTCGAAGGAACTTCATAGTCCTATCATGTCTCGCCATCATCCGTAAGTCTATCCTCCCTCTGCTGCAGCCCCTCCATGTTCTTTGGGTGCTCTATACCCCATCAACTTGTCCGTAAAAATAAGCTAACCATTATACAGCGATTTGGTTATGTGCCGTAAGCAGCCTGGCATTGCTATCGGCCGCTTGTGTGATAAATGCGACGGAAAATGTCCAGTTTGCGACTCCTACGTTCGGCCAACTACCCTCGTCCGAATTTGCGACGAATGCAGCTTTGGAAATTACCAGAACAAGTGTGTAGTATGTGGTGGCGAGGTAAGCATTTCCTCTGTGTTGTGTTGAATGGGAGGTGCTGATACTCTATATAGGGCATTTCTGATGCTTTCTACTGCTTCGAATGCACACGGTTGGAGAAGGATAGGGATGGATGTCCGAAGATCATAAATCTAGGATCGTCTAGAACAGATTTATTCTACCAGTATGTCCACTCAGAGATATTCCAGACTTTTTGCTAACAGATTGTCAGAAAAAAGAATTTTCGAAATCATTGACAGCCCTGCGGTCTAGTCTAGAGGAATCATTGGAGTTGGCCCCTATACTTGCAGCAGGAATTGGTGTTACGATCAGGAACAAACTTGTAGGGTATACCTGAATGGGAATGAACGAATTAAACTGATTTTCGCGTCAGCCTTGTGGAAGACAGCGCCTGTTCACACGCGACGGGCTCCGGCGTTAAATGCTACTACTTCCCCACCAGACCCTCCCGAACGTCACGACGTACCGAAAATTCACTTTCCTAAAGTGATCTATGATGTAGATTGTTGACTGCATGCTCCAGACCTCGCGCCTCGAGTGCTGATTCCCCCCCGTATTCTGACTTCACGAAAGTTCTCAAAAATTGAAGTCACTCTACCTCTTTCTTTGACATGCTATATCCTTTACAAGATGTCCGAACGAGTCCTAACCACACGAGCCCTGGATTTACGAAGAACCTCGGCTTCCCAGCAGTCGCTGACCTTCCTAGAGCTCTCCGATTGCAAAAGCGATTTCTTCCATGATTGCATCGTCATGATCAGATCGGACATATTCGATCTCGAGGCCCGTCTCAATGTACTTCTATCTAATCTCTTGACTATCAGTCGCTGTATCAAATCGGCACTCCCTCCAATTTCTCCGGGTGGCCGCTTCGCCTCCGTCAACTACGACGTGCTCGGTATGAGCTCTGCGGTTGAAAACCTGGCTCAAATTTGCGCCGAAGAGGCACAAAAACGACAATACCTAAAAAGAACCCACTCTCAACCGCATCGAGTCTCAGTCAATCGGTGTTCTCAGCCTGGCCCTGGCCCTAAAAAGCCTATCTCTTCTGCCACGCTTGACTTTCGATTTGCTACCGGTGTACAATCCCAATTGGAAATCGATCTAGAGATTCTGGTATTGAAGAAAGCAGAGTTAATGATTGGAGTTGATCAACTGGAAGCCGATCTTTGTTTCTGGGTTCAGGTTTGGGGAGATATCAAAGCTGAGCGCGTGTTAAAGGAGGGCGAACCGCTCGTATGCACTTGCAATGCCAAACAACCCTCTTTCGCCGAACATCAGGGAACTAAAGCCTATGTCTTGGAGAGCCCACTGTCTCTCCGTCGGCCTTCTATGGAGAGGAAAAACGCAGTCAATCACATCAGGAAGGCTACGATTCGGAGGAAAGAGGTTCCAATCAGAGAGATGCTGGATAGGGTTCAGAAAGATAGGAGTGAGAGGGAAGAAAGGAAGAGAGACGATGTGAGGCATGATTCTGGTATTGATATGGGAAATGATGTTAAAAAATTCCAGCATGTAAAGGAGCTTGATGAACGTGCGATTGCGGAATTGGAATGATGCGCTGATGCTGTATGGAGATAGAGATGGTGTAGATGACGGTCTGGAAATGAAATGTCAGGTTTCTATCGTCTGACTTTAAAACAGTTCTTCTCTTTTGTGCAACTCCTGTTCTGATGTGGCTGGTGCGCTTTATTCCACTCTTCAAGTCTCAACTTATAGCTTTCCAAAGCTTGATTGTCTGTCCCAAGTCTCAGGTATCTTGCTGTTAGTGATTAGCGAGTCCCAAATTCAAGTCCTAGTGGATGCTAAATAAAAATTTGATTGATTTGTTAATTATGTTCTAAGCAACATGTCCTCTTAACAATCGACTTTCTGCGAATAAGGTAAGTCAAGTCATACCTCCCTTATTCCAACGCTGTATTCGCATCAGAAACGTTAAATGCATGTAGAGGAACACAATGTAAAGGTAGGCTTTCTTCGCACTTTGTCATCGTTCATTGGCGACTCACTCTTCTGGAGGTGACTCAATTTCTGGTGTCGAATAGCTGCGTATTTTGGCATCTAGCTCTGCTGTGTTTATGTTCATGAGTCTGGGTGTGTCATATTGACTTTGGATTTCTAGTCTTTCCTAAGATTTTCCTTTGGCTCGTCGTCGACCATGGGCCAGGCTATCTTTCGCTTCATGTAAAGTTCAAAGAGTTTCCTATTCTTCATTGGAGTGTTTTTTGGGTAAGGCAATTCCCGCCATCCTTGCCAGGACAAAGAGAACCGACCGTACAACTCTAAGCGGACCCTTTCAGGGTTTCCATAAAATTCGAAATTCTCCAAGTCAAGGTTGTCTCTGATCTCAGTCAGAACAGTTCTCGTGAACCTTTGTCTTTGCGGTGAGACAGGGCAGAAGAAGCGCAGTCCCTTGAGCGTCGTTCTATGCCTATAAAGAAAATTACGTGCTTCGTTTGCCGGTACCAGCATATCGCCCAAGAACGCCATTTCCAACTGTGGGAGGTGGATTTCGGACACCTGGTAAGAGAACTCATCCCGAAATGACGGTGTAGTGTTACATTGTAAGTGAAGGACTAACGAACGAAGATTTCGAAATGGGCCTAGCAAATGTGCTACATTGCGAGCAAGCATCCCGTCAGTGTAGGCGTGGGAATTACTCTGATGGGTTTGGAGATGTAGCCATGTGATATGCAGAATCGTCGGCCCTTGATGCCGAGAAAGATCCTCGCTAGGGTTCGAGCACGCTAGACCCTTCTTCTTCAGAAAGTGGCGTTTCAAATCCAGAGAGATTTGTCCCAATGCCTCAATCGGGATCAATTCTATCAAGTATAGGGACTTTATGGGAACGCCTTGTCGGAGAACCGCAACGATAGGTTCTGCAAACATGCGCAATAAAAGAGACGAACGCCATGGCTTAATACGATAGATGTGTTTCTGGCGCTTGGCCTTATGAAAGTGCCTCTCTTCGTCAAGGGCCTTCTCGGGATCATGCAATTCCATATCTCCTTCTCGCCAGACCTCTCGAAACACCTGCCAGTCGAAATCATTAAGTACGAAGCTGACCTCTTGAATGTTCTTTACGAAATCGGGACTCTGGCAAGCTTCCATGAGCTTGGTCAGATCTTAGCGATGAGGCCGTATATGGTAGCTGCCCGAGCTGAAAAACTTATCCACACCTGCAGCTACCCATGATTTTGATGTGAGTCTAAGGTTCAGAGCATCTTCCAAAGGGAGAGATTCAATAATCTTTAGCTTCAACTCTGGTGCTAAATTCGCGAATCTCGACCCGCTATTCTTGTCCACTTGCCCAGGCTGCGAAGCTGTTCGAGGAGCCATGACACTAGCAGATAACGCACTAATAATTGAAAAGATGGGTAGTGAGACAGTTCCGCTGCGCTGTGAAATTTCATGATGAAGCTTTTCTGCTCGAGACTATGGCTCGAGATACAACAGCATATACTTTGGTGAAAGGATGAGTGCATGAAAAATTGCAGTCGTGTCCAGGCACTGCGGAGGTGCCTTTTAAAGTTATGAAAATTCTTTGATTAACTATCACGTTGATTGAAACAAACCTTTCCACTAGAATTTTCAGCAATTTCGGAGATGATGAACAGTATTTGGGACCGGTTTCGCAACTTGTCATGGTGGTAGCTGTCGTTCTAGTTTTCGTTGAGACAAGTCGGGAGGCTATATGCTGACTAAGCGACATTGCACAGACCGGTGGACCTGGTGGACCTGACAGGACCTGGCCGTTGCACGGAGACATTGACTTTCTCCTTGATTGAGCATCATCCATCTTACACCTTCAATCGTTAAACGCTTGAAATTATGCGAAAGTACGACGCATGAAACCTACTATGTCCTCGGCATCTCTAGAGAAACTAAAAGCGTATTATACTATTCCTCGGTCACACCTTCGAAGCCGGCGAATCGAGCAGACAGCTTGAGTGGTGATAGCTGGCCTGCCAGCAATGGCATATTAGGCCCCAGGGACTCTTCACCTCAGGGAATGCAGTCACATCGACTTCAAATTGTCCGACTTTATTTTGCTGGGTGCATCTTGGAATAGCTCCAACCTCATTCAAAGGGTTGCGCCCGTCACGGTCCGGAAACCACGAGCATCAACATTCGCTGCTAACTGCATTTATTTCTCTCCACAACGCCTTTGCCGCTCGAGTTCATCCAATGTTCGAATTCTCGACTATTCCAGTCTTGGCCGGAACCGCGGCAGTTGTATACCTCGGTTTTGAGATCACGAAGATCATCCTCTTTTTGACCGTTACAAATGACCTCGAATGGCATCCGCTGCCACGCGCTGTAACGCAAGAATAGCTTCCGGTCAGCGCAACTTAGAATCGCATACCCCGCAATCATCACACGCGTTCACCACCAAGCTGCTAGCCGGAGCTCTACTGTAGGTCCGTACTTCATTTCGCAAAATGCCCCAAGAAGACATATGGTCCGTCTTCGGCAAGATACTTTTTGAAGTTAACGTTACTTAAAACTAGCTGTGCGTTTAGTGCATGGCAGATCTTACCTGGCTTCCGGGACTTTGACCGAGGGAACAAAGGAAGTCTTCTAGAAGCTTGCTGTTGATGGTCATTCGAACTTCAAGCGCCACGCCTGTGATTGGAGGAAACCTCGAAATCACTTCTCGGCAACCACACCATTTCCTCCATGCTCAGGAGAATCCTATCCAATGTCCGTGCCTGCAGCATACCATCTGATGAAGTCATTCGAACATCATCAATTTTTTGACGATGCGAACCGCTCATCTCCTGCTGAGGCTATGTTCTGGGTGGACAAAATCTAGAAGGAAACTGAAGCCTAGAGTGAGATGTACCAGCCAGCGAAATATCCCATATCTCTCGAACCCCTTACAGGAAATTGTGTGAGGATTCTTTAGAGGCATCCTCAATTTTCCTTCGCTTGTACTAAAGCGCTTGGTCATTCTAGCGCCAATCCTATACATGGAAACCGATCCTTTTCGGACGGTAACTACACACATCATTGCTTCCACCGCATCCTAGGCACTCCCAGGAGCTTTCCCACTGTATGTATAGCCCCATCTGACTATGGGCAGTGTCCTCTTCCGCAGCATGTGACGGTTAGGGAACAATGTATCATCTTTCAAGTACCTCAATCTTAGGACTCGGGCATACTTTCGGTCGTTCTAAATCCGTAGGCTCTTCTCCTCTTTCAGTGTTTGCCTGCTTTCTATATCTGATGTCGCGACATAGCACGTGGCATCGAGCACGTAGCGATTTCTATATCAGCAACTCTCTTCCTTTTTCAATTTATTTTGTACCCTAGTGTTTACCACCACTGCCATCAAGTCCTTGCAGGACCTGCCAACGCCGCGCATTTTCTTTGTTTTACTTAGAGCTTGCAGCCATGAAGTCTCATTTGCTTGTTGCTACATATGCTACCCTGATTACAATTGTGTCAGGGTCAACATTCAATCCTGCTCGCCCACCAGCAATTCCCCTTGCAGGTGAGTTCCGAATGCTATGTCTGATGGAAGTGTTTTAACAACATTGTAGTCAAATCTCCATATATGAGCACATGTAGGCATTAGACGAGAAATAACTTGTCAATTTGAAGAGTCTCGTGATTTCTTTATCCCGAGACAGTGTCTCAGTCTTCTCGAAAAGATATTTCAAGAAAGCAATTGCTAACTTCCCCGTCATCCAGGGCTTGAAGTTGGGAGCGATGGCGGTTCTGGGGGCCATCTTGCGGGGTATTGGCCGTGAGTAGATCTTCAAAAATGCATCAGTAACCACGCTGACATATTTCAGGCGTTTCTGGGCGTGAGTACATACTACTCAATTGAACGAACTTGTCAGCTGACTCTCGTCAGAGGCCCTCAGCCGGGCCCAGTTGCAGGCCCTAACGGAGCGGTGACAGGATGGGCAGGTCTAATCAAAGTTGACGGAACCTCCTACACCTGGATGGGCGCGCCCGTAGTGAACGGTGTTGCGCCTACTCTTGTTTCTCAAGATAGCTTTGAGTATACCTCTCAAAGATCTACATTTATCATGAATGTTGCTGGCAAAATTACTATGAATGTTACTTTCATTTCGCCCCTTACACCTACCGATATCAAGAGGCAATCAGTAATCGGGACTTATCTTTCGGTCTCAGTTGTCTCACGTGATGGTGCAACCCATTCTGTGCAACTCTATGCAGATACTTCTGCTGGTATGCTTATTGCTTAACGAGAATATTCATTCGACGCATTGCTGATTCTACGTAGAGTGGGTGAATCCTACACACAACCAAGATATTGTTCAATGGAGGTAAGTTGCTTCAAACTTCAGACCCCACATCGAAATCTAATAACTCAAAAGTTACACTGTTCAAAATGGCGTGGCAAGCCATCAGTCTTACCAGCAAACGCAAAGCGAATTCAATGCAGACTTCCCAGATGATGCTCCGCATTGGGGAAATTGGTATTGGTCAACCTCTGCATCAACTTCTATGACATATCAAAGTGGTGCCGACCTTACAGTCAGGCAAAACTTCCTGAGCAATGGAGTGCTACCCAACACCCAGGACTCTAACTACAGAGCTATTAGTGACAGCTGGCCGGTCTTCGCATTTGCTAACTCTCTCGGCAATGTCGGCACTACCCCAGTCGAATCTCTATACACTATTGTGCACGCTCAGCAAAACGCAATCTACTTCGATGGAGCCAACGGGCTAGTTTCAGTGCCTTCCCTTTGGACTAGCTATTGGAGTACTGATCTGGCAATGGTGCATCCACTTCCGTCCATTAATGTGTACCAAATCTAATGTTCTGCAGGTGGAGTTCTTTTATAGCGATTTTGTTAACAAAGTCGGAGCCATCGATCACACATTTGCGGTGGACTCGCTTGCTGCTGGAGGCCAAGACTACTTAACCATTACATCTTTATCAGCCCGACAGGCATTTGGTGCAGTTCAACTCTGTGGAACAACAGCCAAGCCATATCTGTTCTTGAAGGAGATTAGTTCTGACGGTAATATTCAGACTGTTGATGTCTTGTTCCCAGCCATGCCTATCTTCCTCTACTCAAACCCAATTCTGGTTAAGTATCTGTTGGACCCTCTGTTTGAGAATCAGGAAACAGGCAACTTCCCTCAGACATACTCTATGCATGACCTTGGACCGAATTATCCACGTGCTATCGGCCATCCAACTGGTGACGGAGGTCAGTACCATATCAGTAGATGAATCTATAGTGCTGACTGCTGAGAAAAGAATATATGCCGTTAGAAGAGTGTGGCAATATGCTTATTACTACTTTAGCTTATGCTCAACGAACCGGCGACACAGCATATCTTTCCCAACATTACAAGATTCTCAAACAATGGACTGGTTATCTGGTCCAGGAAGCTCTCATTCCTGACAATCAGTTGTCCACCGATGATTTCCAAGGCCAACTCGCCAACCAGACCAATCTAGCCTTGAAAGGTATCATCGGTATCCAAGCAATGTCCGTCATTGCTCAGAAGACTGGCAACACCGCGGACGCGGCTAACTTTTCGAGCATTGCTCATGCCTACATCTCTCAGTGGCAAAAAATGGCCGTTGTGACGGCTGCCGATCCTCCTCACACAAACTTAGACTATCAAGATAACTCCTCTCATGGTTTGCCATTCTTCATTCTCTCTGTGTGCGAAGTGCTGACTGACAATTTAGGACTTCTATACAATCTATATGGCGACAAGTTGCTAGGTCTCAACCTCGTCCCTCAATCCATTTACGACATGCAGAGTACTTTCTATCCTACCGTTGTACAAAATTATGGCGTTCCTCTCGATACCCGAAATGCTTTCACCAAATGTAAATTCAACCATCCTCGCCGTAGAGAAAGGGCCAATGCTGACTGTCTTTCTAGCTGATTGGCAAATGTGGGTTGCAGCAATCTCTTCCGCGTCCACGAAGACGATGTTCATCTCCAGACTTGCGAATTGGATCAATACCACGCCAACAAACCGTGCTTTTACGGACCTATATAATACCCAAACAGGAGAGTAAGTTGCTGATTATAGCAACATATAAATTGTGTACTGAACAGAGTGTAGCTTTGCGGACGGCCCATTTATCGCTCGACCAGTTGTAGGTGGGCACTTTGCTCTACTGGCACTGAACGGCGCGCCTACAGCTGCGAACGGGAAGAGAGAGGCGAAACAATTCCGAGCATGATGGTGTTCTATCTGATAAGTAATGGACCGGAGTGATTCCAAGTTTGGATGCCCACCGAAGGCTCAAGTTGAGCATTCATGTGTTACCACTCTTTTGTATATGATCTGCATTGGGTTGATTGGGTCTATTCACGTGACGAGATAATGTATAGCGAGCATAACTTCTCAGATTGTTGTTCAAAATGGCTATGATATCAAGCAATGTTCTTTGACGGATCTGGCCAATACACAAAGACAAATCGTGCTTTCATTTCTTTATTTAAGAGTCATTTATCTACATTACACAGCACTCCTCCCTGTTCCTTTTCGCCCCAACGCTCTCCATATTGCATTCTCAGCCTCGGTCTTTATCTTCTCGTATTGCAACTCAGTCCGCTCGATCTAGTGACTACATTCAAGTTTCATCTCCTATGATAACGAATCTCACATGAGAATGTTCTCGCAGCATTTCCCATTTCCGTCTCAGATCGGAGTTGTTGCTGCTTTACCCTGAGCTGTGATTCAGCCAGCCTTGCCGAAGGTAAGCATACCTGCGCAGAGCCTGCACCAACGCTTTCTAAAACTTTATATTAGCGTCCTTAGAGGTTACTGCAACAGCATTTCGACCGGTACGAAATTTTGAAGACGATATAATTTTTCAAGGGAAAGAACAATAGGTGCCTTCAAACTAAAGACATGAATTTCCCTTACACCCCATCCAGATCTCACATCTCGCCATCCATTGATCTGTGGACGTAACGAGCCCCTCTGAACTCCCACCGATCTCCCTTGGGTCCCATGACGCCCGGTATTCTCATTCCCCAGGATACGCAAAGCAGCAAAGGCCTCGAGGAGATTCGATCCAACATACATCGGCTGATCATTGCGCTTGATCCGTTGCTTCCTTCTTTGCTTACCACAGCTGTATGAAAGTGCTTCAAACTTCACGCTCCCAAGCCCATGTTCAGTTAGGCTGATCTCCAGTTTCGTTTTCGTAGAACCTAGCCCGATCCTTACGAGTCGTATGTTGCGGCCCTGTAAAGACGGGCCATAGGTGAAGTCGGCCTCACTCTCGATATTTGTAGGATTCGAGGAGCAGAGGCCGCGTGCCAATGACTTTGACCAGTGTTGAAGACAAAGCATACAAGGAGACTAGTTGCAGACGAAGGCAGTTGTGCTGGGAAACGTGATTTCAGGTTCAGCCTTGCGCAAGTTCCATAGCATCCAATGGCAATGCACTGGAGCATCTGCAAATCCCACCCAGCTCCAAATTTCTGAAACGCTTCGCTTAGCTTACTTATGAGTTATAGCACTTTCAAAGTTTGAAAGAACGTAGTTTCAGTTAAGAAGAATTTAGATTATTGGTTCCAGAAAATAGTAAGTATTAAATTACAGTGATCTAATGCTACTATTACCTTTGTAAAAGTTTCAATATTTGTAAGTGCTCTAAGTCTCTAAGCGAGATGCGACCAGATGTGATTCGCCATTCTTCACTGCCCAATTCTGTTTCCAGCATCTGCCGAAAACAGGTAATCGGCTGACTACAGCCTCACTGCAAGAATTTATTTTACTCTCCACCCTCGCAACCTATATATTTCATATTCTCCTGGCCTTTGGCCCCGTGTGTCCAGAATCCACTTCAACTTTGCATCTTGAAAACCAACATATACAAGGAGATTTTATGCGACTACAAGCTGTCCTACCATGAATCAGCACCCTTCCTACTCCAAGCTCAACTACACCATCCGAGAGATCAGGCTACTGGCCATTTTCGATGACGATGAGGATTATCATGTCCGCTGCACGACTAGGACAGTCTCCCTTGATGACTGTCCAGACTTCAATACGTTATCCTACTGCTGGGGTGACCCGGAAGTTACAACGTCGATTATGGTAGACCATTCCCTTATGAGCGTAACAGTGAACGTTGAAAGAGCTTTGCGACGTCTCAGGAGCTCTATTGAGAGGAAGGAGATATGGATCGATGCTATTTGTATCAATCAGGCTGATCTTTCTGAAAAAAACCACCAAGTTCCTTTGATGAAATACATCTACTCCTCGGCTGCCAAGGTCTTCATTTGGCTAGGAGAGAGCGATGACCACACTGACGAATTCATCCGGATCATGAAGCACCAGTACAGCGAAGCGACCCCGGACCCCGTCGATGCGAAGGAATCGGATATGACAGCATACCTGATTAGTTTATCAATTAATCTGGTTTCGAGGCCTTGGTGGCAGCGCACGTGGACGGTTCAGGAGTTCTATCTGGCAAAAACCGTGATATTTATGTGCGGCGCTTCTACCTGCTCTCAGAATGAAGTTGCCGCTTGGTTCTCTCATCTCTGGTCGTTGGTAGAGAAGGTCGACTCTGACCACACACTCTTCAGCCACATAAACCGGAATTTCCGTTCCATGCACCCGGAAAAGAGACATGCCATAGACAATTCGCAGCTCTGGGCAACATGGGCTCAAACAGTGGGAGTCGTAACCAAACTGGCGGAGGTGCAAGAGGAGTACCGGCGCGGCGATCCACCCAGTCTTCGGATAGCTATGGCCATGACGACGGGGCGGCTGGCATCAAACCCAAGAGACAAAGTATTTGCCCTTCTTGGAATCATTCCAGACCACGAGCTGGGGAGAATTGAGGTCGACTATAGTGCAGCGCCCATGCACGTGTATTACCAAGTCGTACGCTCCTTCTGGCCAAGTTGGTACTACTTCGAAGGTTTGAAGTACTGGCAAATTCCTGGAGATGCAGAGCCTGTGCTGGGTATTCCTTCTTGGGTCCCAGACTTCTCAAGACCGTGGAGATATGCCGACGTATATATTCGGAAAATCTCGGATAATGAACCTTGGTTGGTTGAAGGAGAGGCACGACAAAGCGATGATCACCGCATCCTTAGTTTTAGGGCAACTAGTCTCGACACTGCTCTCTTCGTTCAAACCGTGACACAAAATCCTAGGCAAGACCCTGGACGTTTTGTCCAAGAGTTGAAGAATGTTATGCTGTTATTCACTCTTGCAACATGGACACGTGCAGGTCTTGAGTCGCCACTGTACCAGCTAGAGCGCTTGCGGACTAGAGAGTTCCCTTACGAAGTGATAAGTGGATCTACCGTCCGGGAGCTACAGAAAATTGGTACTGAAGAAGAACAAACGTCGCCAGGAGAAATAAACCGAGCACTGGTCGTCTTGCTCCAAGAGCCCTATGCTGCAGAAATGGGCCGTTTAGTCCTGTCATCTCGCATAACGCGAAGTGACGTTAGCTCATTCGTAAGGGCAAACATGTTGCAGCGGTACCTCCTTATGGAGATAGCTTGGCAACACTTTACCATCTTTCAGAAGTTCCTCCTAAGGTGCGAACAGAGAAGTTGCGGTTTGTCATTCTTTGGAACCTCGGGGTGTTTTATTGGATATTCGCCGAACCAAGTTGAACCTGGTGACCGAGTCGTGATTCCTCATGGCGCAATTTATCCATTCACCTTGCGGCCGCAGTCGAACGGAAGGTTTAGAATGATGGGAGTTACACTCATCTCCGGACTGATAAAATGGATGGAGCTGAGCGACTTCCACGAAAGAGGGATATTAAAGGATGGTGAATACGAAGTAGAGTGAACCAATGCGGATTCAAATTTTTTATATGTAGCGGCCAATAAATCTAGCATTGCCGCCTTACAAGAAGGACGTTGCCTACGACTTTGGAGAAGCAGAATACTCAAGCACATACATAATCATAAATCATTTACTAGAAAACCACGCGACAGATTTAAACAACTAGCGAAAATACCCCTAAACTCCAGCTCGCTTAAACTTGGAACTAGCGATGAACCCCTGAATCCTCGTGCCCCACCTTGCCTCTCTCCGAAGCTCCCATAGAACTAAGAATCATGTTCATCAATGCGTAAAACGGTACATAGCATATAACAGCACCTCATAAAACACCCAATAACGCCCCAAAAGGAAATTCATTACATCGGACGGCTGAGCCGCAATCGTGAGAGGCGGGAGGCATTCGTTTGCGTCACTTGCAATTAGACAATACTCCGTTGCAGTTCATGTGTCAGGCGGGTTTTCAGAGCAAGATCCAGCTTTGTCTACCATTGATCGTGTGAGGAAATTCTTCGCTCGAATTTTCAAGGGATGATGGTCTTGCTGCGCGTTGACGGGCGTCCAAGAAAGATTTATCTGCTGTTCGATTGAGATAATGCTCTCCGTCCTGACTTGACAAGAAGATGGCCCGAGTTTGTCGACAGTGCTCTCCACATTGCTCTCTGAGAACTGGAACTCTGAAACGGGCGTTCGATTGCAATGGAGCACGTGCTCGCAGCAATGAGGATGATCGATAGAGCACTCGACGGTGGAGCTGAGTGGACCTATGACACTTATAGATCTTAGTGATGGTACATCAAAACTGCGGCTCGGCGTGGCTTCGTTAAAGTTCGCGGATAGTGCGCCATGAATCATCCAGCCAGAGTTAGGATCTGGTCCGCAAGCGTGGCTTTCAGTGGATGTTGTCCGAGGTAGCCATTGCTGACAACGATTCTGATCTTGCAACTGCTCTTGCTTCTGTTTCGCTCTTCGATTCTGAAACCAGTTCTAGAGACAGTCATTAAGGGAATAAGGACGACAGGACTCGTTCAACTCACATTGATTCTGCTCAGCTCAACTCCCATGTCATCTGCAAACCTACGCTTCGTTTGAGTGGTCGGTTTCGGATTCCTATCAAAAGCCAATTCGAGAATATTCACTTCGTCCAGGCTCAATCTTGGTTTTGTGTCCGCGATATCCGGAAATTCGTGCGGGGAAACAATTTGCCAGTCTTGCCGGGTTCGACCTGTTCCATGCATACCTTGATTTTCGGCATCTAATAATTCTATGCGGTGGCTCATGAACTGTAAGCTACTTTTCGGAGCGACGAAATATCCCCAGCTATGGGATAAATCCTTCTCTGTCCCCTTTCTACGAGACGATTTTGGTGTGGGGCTGCTGTAGATGAGGCCATGTTGACCAGACTTGATACCCCGCTTCTGACACCCTTTGCTATCGTAGGTTGTGATTGGTAGACAACGGCAACCTCTGTCATTCCGTTCAATGACAACAAAACGTCGAATCCTCGAGTAGACGCGTTCGCCACATGCAAGTGGAGGGGAGTCAGTAGGATCTGTCCACAAAGTCTTGAAAACCCGGCCACTTTCGAAGGCTGTATTCCAGTCGCTTTTCCTGATGGTTGGAATTTGAGGTTCAGTGGGCTTCTGCGAAGTATGGAGCCAGTGGCGGGCACGGCGGTAAGTAGGAACACCTTGCCGGGTAGGCTGTAATGATCTCTCTACCGAGGGCTCGCACTGTGAATCAAGAGGCTCTGTGCTATTGCCATGGCTACCCCACGCTTCAACATGCTTTACAACAAGGTGAGGTGGAGAGAGATTAGAGAGTGACCAAGAGACTCCTGAAATAAAATTAGCATTTGATTCATCTGGTTTTAGTAGTTAGATACTCACCTGAATAGGTCGTCCCAAAATCTAGCCCAATCACGATTCTCGATCCGTTGGAGTCTTCGCTCGAGGAGAGAGACCCGTTTGACGCAGAAATAGAGCGGTTGCTACTGGTTGCTGAACTCGCATGAGAGATTGCGCGGCCGAATTTGTCCAAACGTTGATCGTATGAATCGGTAACAGTGTCCGGAATTCGCACGTTGCCGACAGTGCCATGATTCGCTGTGGCATTGTCGGAAGGTGTTGAACTGGGCCGGATCCAAAGTCCAGTCATTTTTCTTGCGAGATCCTCTTCATGGAGTTCTCTTAAATGATCTCGATAGTGATCCTTCCTTATCTGCTGCATAGGGCCCTTATGTTCAACAACTCTCAATACACAATCGTCCAAGTGCCCGTAGAACTCTTGAGCGTCGCTGAACGTGGCCGAGCATGTAGAACATTTGCCAGTGACATTAGCAGCACGCTTAGGGAGCTTCTTCGAACTGCTAATGGTGCCTAATTTCTTCCTGGAATTCGGTGGTGTTTGTTCAACATCGTGGACTGAGGTCAAGTGTCTCTTGAAGACGTCCGCACGATTGAATGAGTTCTCACCTGGACAGAAACCGCATACCATCGTTGCCTTATGATGGGTCAAGGTGTGACGATTCTTGTCGTACTTTCTTGCAAAGCCCTTGATATGGTAATCACAAGATACGATAGGACATTTTTCGGGTCGCTCAATTTGATGAGTCAACATGTGTGCCTTGAGGTCCTTAAAGACCTTTCCGCAGTCGGGATAAGTGCAACGTCCCTTTTGCTTGAAGTCTTCGCCAGTGAGATTACCATACTGACTGCTGTGACTATGTAATTGGTGAGAAGCTAGCGATGGTCGGCGGTAAGATGATGGAAAAGGATATATGCTGTACGAGTTATGCAGGTATGGTGACTGACTCCGGTTTTTTATGCCGGGCTTCTTGGATAACTCCGAAAAAGCTGGTGATGGCGGGTGCGAAGGATACCCATATTTTTCATGGAGAAGTCTAGGGTCAACGAATCCTGGCGAACTCGTAGACGACGAGATCAATGTCGACAACTCACGCTCAAACTCTGCTAAGGTTCCATCTGAGAATTCCTTATATGCAAAGCAGCTGGTTGGTGATGATTCCAAACTGGGACTGAACCAATCAGGGACAACGGAAGGGTAGAGTTCTAGTGGTGAGCAGATTGCTCGTCCAAACTTATCGACGCGTTGATTGTAGACTGGTTCAGTACTTGCTGAGAAGTGCGTCTCTTGAAAACTGCCCGGAGAGCTTGCATCCATATCAGGTTGGATTGGCGACCCCTCCAACTCCACGAGATCTCGGTATTCGGAGTCGTCGCTGCTCTTCTCAGTGCGAGGCGGATATTGGAAGTCATCTGCTTCAAGATATACTACTTCGAGGGTGGCAGAATTGCGATGCTCCCACTTCGACTTTTCTGAGCTCTTTTGACAAAGTTGCAGCAATGTGCGAGCTTCCCAAATTGCAGCTCCCAGGCTCCAGACATCATGCCCTCGTGCTCGCTCATCGATGGGGATCAGCTCTGGAGGGAAATATGCTGGAAATCCTGTCGAGAGTGATGAAAGCCTGTCAAGATCAGAAAGCTTCAATCTCTCGACGTTTGCTGGACAGAGTTCATTCGTGTGCGACTCTCCGGATTCAGGCTTGTCCAAAGCTTTAGGGAGGGAGAAATAAAGGTCAATGCCATCCAAATGCGAGTCCCAGATAAGATCCACCAAGCACTGTATAATCTCAGTGAGCTGATCCCATCTACTTTTGTCCGTGCTCGAAGGTTCAATACTGTCGACAAAGAAGCATGTGTCGAATTGGGAAGCGTTTCTCAATTTGTGACAATTTCCGGAGTTAATCCCGCAAGTTCCCTTGTCCTCGGCTCTAACCCAGAAGATGCCTGTTTGAAAGTCGTCTCTATGTTCATAGACATACTGGTGCGCCAAATGTGTCTTGCCCCCACCAGGAAAAGATTGAATGAGTACAGCAGTGGTATCCTTGGCTCGCTTCCATGGGATATAAGTACTGGCTACAATAGGCTTGAGCTTTGATATCTCTCTGTCCAAAGATACAATTTGTCCCTGTACAAGATTAATGACATGTGATACAACAGGCTCAAATATTTGTTGTATCTCTGCAGGCGTGACCAGCAGTCTGCGACGCTTTATGCCTAGCTGCTCGTTGTTGGCAATACCCGGGACCGGCTTTATGTACCGTCGCGTTCCTATTGCTGATACCTCTGACAAGGCGTCGGAGATCCTGAATCCAGTGAATTGTGAAAAATGACGTCCCAATATGACCAGACGGAATCGCATTTGATTTCTGGGCGTCTGATCTCTCTCGATTTTATCTTCCTTGGCATTAAGAGGGCCATCAGCTATATCATGATAATCTTGGATCGTAGTAATGCTTTTGCAATTCATCCTAGAGACCGGATGATGTCGACCTTGCAATATGTGAGATCTGAACGCCAGGATCAATGCAAATCTCATCCACCAGTAATCTAGTCGCTCGGTCGTCAAGATAACTTGTCCGAAATAAGAAAGATTCCGAGTGGCCCAGCCTTCGAGGTCATCTAAACGGAAATCCACCTTGGACGCCTGTGTGCATGAAAAAGTGTGGGAAATCCAGCCTTCGACGTTATCTGGATGAAAATCCAGGTTGCAAAGCTTGTATACACACGACAGTGTAGTAGAAGACACGAAGTACTTCATCGCAGCATTTGAAACATCAAGACAAATAGCGGCATCAGTTGCTGGAGGATCTGGTTCTGATAGACCGCTCTCCGAATAATCAACTGCTTGAGACACGGTATGCTCCCATTCATAGCTGATGTCCGAGCGATTTCTCAACCGGCCCATCGCGAAATGAACTTTGCGAAGCTGCTTAGCAGCCTCATAATACGCATGGTAGTTCGGGTCATGGGAAGATCTCGATGTTCGCCTTTTGACACCGTGAGCGAAGGTTCGCTTGAGGAGCACTTCAGGGGCCGATCTCCTATTTCCAGCGGGTGAGTGGCATTGATGCTGTTGTTGCTGTTGTTGAAGCACACCTCCATCTCCAGTTTCCTTGCATCGATCAGCTAAGGCATAGCACTGTTCCCAAGCAGTGATATCTTTCGCTCGAGACGATTTGTCAGACGTTGATTCGAGCCCCAGATTCAAGCGTGTCACAACAGGCTCATAAGGATCGTTGAGATACCGCTGGAGTGCTAAGCTTGGTGCTTGAGCATGTAGCGGAGTTTGCCCGAAAGAATTCGATTTCTGGTTCTGGTGACGACCTTGAGTTCTTTGCCTCTGTCCAGCTCTTGAGGAATTGTTCTGAGATGCTCCTGACGGCATTGCATTCTTCGGCAATTGCCCTTGATGATTCGAAGCATCTGCTCGTGGATCGCCATGGCCACCATTCGAGTCATCATCATCGTCATCGTCGTCATCCTTTCTCGATGGCAGGCCGGGTCTTGGTCTGAAGTTCTTTGGCTGCGGGAATGGCAGCTTCCAAGACTTCATCGTGAATCCTGCTTGGAAGTGCTCAGCCAAATGCTTCATCCTCTCATCCCAAGTTTTGAACATGACTCCACAGAATCCACATTGTCGGGGCCATTTGCTGTCAATAGGATACTTCCAAGTTGCAGCAATTTTATTGATACCAGTGATACCATGAAATTTGCGTAGATGTTCGATAAGATGATCTGCTCGGCCAAACGTCGTGCCATCGTTTCGAGCAGCCTTGCACAGGAGGAAATGTTCCTTGGGGGTACCAGGCAGCAGATGAAAAGCGATATTACAGAAATCGCAGATCGGATTTCCATGCTCATCAGTTAGAGGTTTGTGAGCGGGATTCGTTGGATCGGCGGCACATTCCAAACAGATAAAGCGGTTTTGCGGCCAGTGACTTTCGCCTCCTTCGTGCCTCTTGTAGTCGGCAAAAGAGTGCGTCGCATGGGCACAGTTCTTGTATGTGCAGTAATGAAGGGTTTTGAATCCACAATCTGAGCATGGATCGTGTCTTCGTTTGGGTGGTTCATCTTTCCCTGACGCCGGAAGACTGTCAGATTGGCGAGGTGTGGAGGATATCGACGTATCATCAGCTGATTCTTCCGATTCAAGAATCTCTGAATTGGAGGCGGACATCTTCGATGATGGCACTGTGCTTGCTAGATTGTCGCTGCTGTCAATGTCTGGTGTTCCATACTTTTCTTCATCGACCATGAGTTCCTTCATTTGACGCACAAGGTCGGCCTGCTTGTCTGCAAGCGCCTTCATCTGTTGAAGTAGATCAGCTTTCTTGCGTAGAGCAAATGCTGAGGTCGGTTTGAATGTCTCGTCCAACATGTTCAATTCTTGTTGAGCATCGATTTGGTGACTGCTTTGACTGTCGGCAGATACAGAGCTATTGCTTGTGCCGCGGTGGGACATTCTATTCTCTTCCAACGACGATGAACGGAGAGGACTGCCAATAACGCGGGAGATGGACCGCCGATATCGAGCCTTATCCTTCCGTCGACGGGTGGCAACTAACTTCGATGCTCTTGGTGTCTCTGCTGTAGGAGTAGCATCCTTGTAGTGGTTGTTGCTGTTGGTGTCTTGGGGAGTGAAATTGGGTATGTCTGAGGGAAATGGAAACTGATTGTACGGCAGAGTATCCCTATTAAACGCAGACGGAGAATATATGGGCCGGTTGTAGTCTTGATTGAATGCTTGGGGGTCAGAGTTCAAGTTGAAGCTCTCGTTGTCGTACATAGCCGCATCATACCCATGTTGAACACGTGGAGGGATCTGTCGAGCGGTCCCTTCATAATCCAGAGTATATTGAGAATTATCTGAGAAAATGCTCGTCAGAATTAAGTATCATATGCATGGACTATAGTTTGACCTACCAATGGGTCCGTTCATGAGCAGATCATCTGAACTTGACTCGAACGGAGGCATGGTCAACATGCCGATATCTTGACCTCGCATGTCCAAATTGGGCTCGGCGAGGGTCGTTAAGGGGAAGTCCGACTGCAAAACATCAAGATTGGGCAAGTATCTCAAACTAGGGTGTACGCCACTAAACGTATCACCATTCATAATGGGGAAATCTGTAGACATCTCTGCGGAATTTACGGTCATGTGATTCATGCTCATGTCTTCGAGGTTCAGTTCAAAGCCATCGGGCCAATTGTTTGCCGTTTGCTCCATCTGCAGACAGCAATGCAGCAGCTGAGAAATCTATCCGGTGTTGACTCTTACGGCGAGAGAGGGATTGAGGTCTCAAGAAAGCATGCTGCCGACCGTGAACGTTTAAAGAACAAGAAGTGCGACATGATTTCAGATCTTGGCGGGAGGGCAGTGCCACTGGGCAGATTCTCGAGTCTGCAATGGGCCGTGGGCATGTTCAAGGGTGTGCAGAAACTGGAGGGCATGAGGCCGCGGGCGGCCAATCATTGCTTGCGAACCAAGGACGCCGGCGGTGTGTGGCGTTAACCTGAGGCATAAGGCTTTCCGGACGGGAAAGTGTCACATGATAAAAAGCACGTGAAGCTTATCCTTTCTCCTCCGGATTTAAGTCGTAATATCCTTTCCAATAACTGAATTCCTCTTATATTATACTTCAAGCCTCAATGTGAAAGCTTTGGTTCTTGTGAAACTCAATCTGCTTGTTGGATTTAGGAGTAGGGTGATAACCGTTGAATATCTTCCGTCTTCTCTTCATAATCCTTCGGCAAATTCAAGCAACTTTGCAGGAGCCAGTTCGATGAAGGGGTATGCTTTCAACGTACTTTCGAAAATTAATATCAGGAGAGCTATGATCAAAGCGGAGGGGGAAAAATGTTCTGAATGCCTCTCAAATCTCTCCCATATTCGTGAAACGCATACCTGCGATGCTAGGGTCTAAGACTTTTCAAAGAGTCTTCTCCAGCTTTTTTCATAGCCGTACGACCGAACTGAGCCATCCACAGAAGCACAGAGAACTACACAGTTCCGAAGAGATGTTTCGAACCCGGCGGAGAACTCATCCAACATTTCATCCTGAAACAAGCCAAAAAGAGAACGGGCGGGCAGCTCATCTGAAAAGGATACTCTATTGGATAATAAGACTAACACACCATTCGCGCAGAAGTTTGTAGACGACTTGATGAGAAACTAGAAGCATCGTCGTAGCACTGATGGTCCATCTTGGACATCTTTTGTAGACCGGCTCTTGCTTGTCGCACTTGCCTCGTCACAGCCTGCATCCAAGTCAATATGAAGCGCAATGTTCTAGTGTATTAATACTACCCAAATTGCTTACTTGCACGTCCTGCATCCTGTCCTAGTCTTGAGTTCCGAAGCCATTGTTCCCTTCTCGACCCGCGTCATCATTCCTGGAGTTTTTTGCTTTGTAATGAAACAACCATATTTTGTCTGATATGTAGATCGCTAACAGAATTTATTAAAATGCGTGTAGTTAGACCTTCATCTGGATGGCTTCGCAATTTGTAGTAATAACGCAGAAAGTCAGAAACTGAGAAGTGGCGGTGATCTGCATAACCCAAAAAAGGATTAGCGCACTCGATTGACTATGCGATAATAGGTAAGTGCCGATGACTTTCATCAATAATAAAGAGATATAGCAATCTAGAAGTTTAGAGAATTTGGATATATACTCACGTCGTACAAAAACCCTTAGCAATTCCGTTTCTTGCGAAAAGTCAAATGGTAGGCGCAAAATGATTTTGCATTGTATCACGTGACTGACATCGAAGTTAAAATTGCACAGCCACGGGAAACTCCGCATTTGAGGAGTGAGAGGTTCTCACACGCCAAGCTATCCCCGCAGCCATTACCCATCCATTGACCTGATGGTGGACTCCTTCTCGCTGCAGCTCGGAAGCAGCCGTCCCACATGAAGGTCTTTTCAGCCTCGTATTCTCGAGGACTGCGATACAATGACGTGCATAACGGCGCCAAGAGCGATCGTTTTATTCATCGTTCCGTTAGGGGATCTCCCACACATGTTGTGGAGCACAGCTAGACTGCTAGCCCCAATAACAAGTATTGCCAAGCGGAAGGGATCGTATTTTGAGTTGCCGAGATGGAGTTGAAACGAAAATATAGGTCCAGGTAGGTATCCGGGGTACAATGATTCATGCTTATATGGAGAGCTGGATTTCCTTCTCGACCATCATCGCACCTTCTTCCGTTGTGTTTTCAACATATCATTTTCTCCTTCCCTTCCTAACCCTAATCTATTCGATCTTCTCTCGTTATTTTCTCTCCTCTACCAGCCAGTCTGCACACTGTAGAACGATAGAACAGCAGAACAACGCCTCCAAGCACCCGTCTCTCTGAACTTCCTTCCGACTCTACAATCGAGTCAACTTGAGGCCATTCATATAACAGCTTTCGATCATGCAGTCCTCCATCCTCCTTTTCGTTGCCGCACTCGGGATTTCAGCATTGGTATTTTCTCCCAACCTTCATCCATTGCAGGCACTGATACTGTCCAGCCTTCTCCTCAGACATCTGGAACTGTTGCTCTCGGTGGGGAATGCTCATCATCGTCTGACTGTGCGAATGGAGCAGACTGCTATGCAGTAAACTCGATGCTAATCCCGAGATGCGGCAACTTCCAAGCTTCCTGTTCGACAGATTTGCAATGCGCACACAATACTTGTGTGGGTGGATTTTGCAGTGGATTCCTTTCATCAACAGCAACATCTACAGCACCTCAAGCCACTGGAACTGTCGGTCTTGGAGGGCAATGCTCTACATCGGCTGATTGCGCCAACGGCGCGGATTGCTACGCTGTCAACTCAATGCTTATTCCTGCCTGTGGAAATTTCCAAGCCAGCTGCACATCAGACTCACAGTGCGCGTTCAACACTTGCAACAACGGATTTTGCAATGGCTTCATCGCTACAACAATAGCAACAACCACCTCTGCAGTCCAGACCACGCCGACGTCGACAACAGTTTACCTCCCCCTGGGTGCAGACTGCAGCCCAGACTCGACTCCGTGCGGGAACGGCGCCGACTGCTACGCTTCCAACTCGATGCTTCAACCAAGATGTGGCAATTTCGCAGCTTCTTGCTCAACCGATGCTCAATGTGCATTCAACGCTTGTAACACTAATACTGGTTTGTGCACTGGTTTCCTCTCCTCCAGCATGATGACAGTTGTCTCTGCTCCAACACCGAGTGCATACTGAACCACTTTAGCCGAGCCTTTACATCAGTGGCGACTTGCGAGATAACTATCCGTTCCGGAGGTGTTAGCAGAGTAAGCATTGCTCAACCTGTATATCGGAATGTCCATTTTCTTGGAGCCTAGGAAAGGAATTCCAAGGTATACTATGTTCAAGACATTATGAGGCGTTTCTGACCGATTCTTATGTGTGGCTGTGTCTTTGGTCTCTATAATGATGACGTACTGGACGAGTACGATACGAAACTTACGGATCTGGCGGTCTGGAAAGGACGGAGGTTGAAGATATGTTCGGTAATGCTTGGGTGGGCTGACCACCCTTTTGTATCGATATGTTTGTCAAGTGCATAATTTTAGATCGTTTATCAACGACCCACGATGCCGAATGCCGAAACTCAAATCAAGCTTAATAATTCACGTCCCAAGGTACCTCTCCAAAAGCCTGGGTTCTTGGACGAGACCTGCATGCGGGCTGCAGGTGAGCTGCGAACTCCACGTGACCGAGTCATCGAGGGACCTCTCATTTGGGCGAATTCAGACCTTCTGTCTCGAAAAGATTCATCACCGCTGCGCAATCCGCATCCCATCTGGCCCCCCAAGCCACCATGACCTTCTTCACACTCTTTCGGGCCTCGTGCGTGCCGGTGCGGGGAAAGATCCGTACCGCCCTATTGGGCGATCCACCAGTCACACCTGATATGAGGCTGATGTGGCTTTCTCGCGAATGCAGTCACCGGACAGGCTGCCATCTTTCAGTGTGCCACCCCCTTCTCGCTTTCCCATCACTCGCACACCCACCATCTCACGCTCACGCCCACGCCCTCTACTCAGATTCCCTAGTCCCTAATCCCTTTTCCCGTGCTCTGTTTTGCTCTAGGCGTCTTTCTCTTCGTATCGCCGTCTTTCCAACTTTCGTTCTCGCGCCGTGTCTTATATTTTCTTGCTCTTTCTTGGAAGGACTTGGCTCCGTGAATGACCCTAGACTCCTTCGAGTTGGAGGGTTGGATGTCTCACCCACTCATTCACATTTATTGTATGAATCATCACCACCACCCACCCGCAACACGCGCGCTCGCCGAACGAGGCGCATGGCTTTCTTATAGTTTCTCGGTCACTGTCATGTCACTGCAGCCTCCAGGTAAGGCTTCTGCGTGACCTTGCTACCGTATTTAACTCGCTCACCCTCCTCTCTTTTTCTGTGACCTGCATCACGCAGTTTCACTGTCGTTCTCGTTTTTCCATCCCACACTTTGCTCTTCGCACGTTTTCTCTTTTTGATTACTTGAGCGAAGTCATTCCCGCATCTCGCGAGAGGTACATAGACCGGCCGTGAGCCGGGTGCCTATACACGAGTCACCACCACTACTCCCGACTCAGCAATACAACCAAAGAATTCAAATTACAACCACAAGCAAAATTAGGAAACAAGAAGAAGCATCCACGATGCCAATCCACCAACTTCAACGCCGGGACTCTTGGCCCCCAACCCAGGTGCGGATCGGGGATCTGGATCCCTCGCGTCAAGAGCTAGAAACAGTCATCGACGAGAACCCCTTCGCATTCTTCCTCACTTCGCCCGACGAGCTCGCACTCGATGATCTCGATGACATCGACGACTACCTCTCGTCTGACGAGCTAAATGCCGGGATCGAGACACCTGATTCCGCAAAATCACCTGTGAGAGAGGTATCGCCTAGCTCCTTACAGCGACATCCCCTACCCGAGGAGGAGATTGATGACGAGATAGATGAGGATGGAGATGACGAGGAAGAAGATTTCGACTTCGGATTCGGCCTCGCGATTCCGATGAGTTTGAAGGATTTCACCAACGCTACTTCCTCAGGACGTAAATCCAGAACAGCAATCAGGAACAAGAGTAGAGAAGAGGAACTCCACGGATTGGGAATCAGTCTCGGCGAGTTCGCAGCGAGAGGGAGAGCGAAGGTTCGATTGGTGCCTGCGAGAAGACCACTGAGACAGAGCAGGAGTTTGAGCGCGAGGCGACCGCCGCAGAGTTGGAGAGCGCCGAGTCCCGAGATTTTCAGTATTAGGGAGGAGAGGGAGAGTGATGAGGAGGAGAAGAAGGAAGGTGGGGATTTGGCGGTTAAGGTTAGTGAGGAGATTTATTCTGCGAGTGCGCCGGCGAGTACGCAGCTAGGGGGTATTATGGCAAGTCCAGGACTGAAGCCGAAGGAGAAGAAGAGGGTTCATTGGGCGCTGTGAGGGATGTCGTGAAGATTGGTTGCTGTTTAATATGAGGATGGATAGCATTGCAGGAGTTTTTGGGTCGGGGGCATGGTTTGCGTTGCTTTACATAATCTGGCATGGTTTGGGTGAGATAGGACGGGGTGGCATTGCATTTGCATTCTGATTTGCTAGGTATAGTGGATTCTAGCCTGGCTTCTGGAGAATTATTACTTCGCATTGGGCACATAGGGTACAGTAGCTCTCTTCGAGCAGGTTGATAGATTGGTAGGACACAACATACATATCCAGATTGCAAGACACGGTTTGCTCCATACTCCCTTTCGCCGTGACACAGGAAGCGTACAAGCACCTTCTATATTTCGGGAAGATACGATTATTTCCGAGACTGGCGCCTCTTAGTCTTGTATTCTCTTGAGTCGTCCGGTCTTTTCTTTCGCGGTTATCTCTCTCGCGATCAGTCATGTTCCTAATTCCACGTAGTATAGACTTCTTTCTACTCTCTTTCGACTCTTCTTCATTCTTTTTTATTTTTATTTTTTAGATTGGCCCCGCCTCAGGCCCCATATTCACTGCAAATATAAAGTGTTCTTGGCGGTCGTGCTGTGAATGACGCGAAGTTCAAGCTTCCCACGCGAGCAAGCAAATCGGCGACCGTCGCCTAACTGACAAGTCTCGCTCCATGAGAACATTTGCAAAATCAACCTTGAGTATAACATATAATTTCAACTTCAAAAATATGTCTGGAGAATGTAAGCTGATGGAGAAGATTGTCACTATCTCGGCTACGAAGCGCCAGACGATTTGTCCTAAAGCAAGAGATGGAGCTTGCATTTTTAGAGGCCACATATTAAACTCTAGATAAGGAGAGCAGAAAGATATAGATAAAGTTGTAAGAATAAATTAGTGCAAGGCTGCCTAGTCGTCATCCCGCGCTGTATCGAGTAACACGATAGAGCACCATGAAAGAAGGATGATTAATCCGTTTGGCGCCTTGAATAGGTAGTGAATGCTTGCTAAGAACGTACCTAGAAGGCAATTCAAACACAGGCCACGTGTTGAAGCCTCGAGCAGCCAATGGAAATCAATGATGCAAGAGTAGATATTATGTCGTATGTACCGGATGGATCAGAAAAGGAACGCCACCATGGTTAAGTGCCGAGTGCGAAACTCGTTCAAGGAGGTGCCTACCTAGGTACGTCTAGTTTCTAAAAGTACTAGAAAGATATTTAGCGTTTGTTCCCTATGTAGAAGATGGTCGCATTACACGACTGAAGACTGATCTTGCAACTTTGTCCTCTTCGAGTAGCCACTCCCCAGAAAGTGATATTGGTGGTGGTCTACCAGCGTATTTTCGGACAACTTTGACCTGAAGTCTTCATCTTTGCAGTGAAGGCACGTCCACCTATATTCACCTGCTGCCTTCATGTTCGGAATCAGAGGATAAGTGTGTCTTGAATTCCATGACAGATAAACGGAAAGACACGTGGTCTGATGAGAGAGAGAGCCGGGTGGATGATTCCTGAGCCATTTCTGAGAGAGGAACAATATTCCAGTCGCTTGAGCGAAAGACTCAAGACTTCTTGCTGCCTACTGGCTCACGGTGCTACGCATGAACTAAAGATGTGTTCTGTCTAACGTAAAGAAATCGATACCAAAATTGAGGAACGTGGCATGGTATGATGGATGCAGACGCCCGAGCGGATGATTTCCAGCAGGTGGCTTGAAAAGCTTCTCGGCATAGGGATAGACTTCCTGACACAAGGACGCCATCTTGGAATGACTGGTGTAAAATAAAAGAAGCAACAGACTTTAGCCCGGACATTTCGGACGACCATGCACATATAAAGCCACCCCCGCAATCCGCGGTGACAAAAGACCCTAGTTCCAGGGTCCATCGAAGAGGAGTCCCAGCCAGCCCACTAGTAGTCTCGGAAGCGCATCCGGGGCTTCAGCGCTGACAACCCCGGAGTGGAACAAATGCACTCCGCTCCGCCGGATGATTGAAGTCACAATCATTACCCAGATTCGCAGTGCTCAAAGGAGATGGGAGATGGAATTCTCCCGGTAGAAATGGCATGCTAGATCCATGACGATTTGATCAAAATCGCAATTTCTGAAAAGTCTTGTGTGACTCCCAGGTTCTGCGACAAGGAGGCGATAACGTGATTGAGCCGATGAGCACGCGATCGCTGCCTGAGTCCTCGATACCTTTTATCGCGCCACCGATATCAAAGAAACTCTTCTCAAAGCGGTTGGGAGCTATCTAGGAGTGTCAGCTTCCCATAATTGATTTTTTGCATGCAGAAACATATCGAAGCATCTGCCATTCAGATAATTGCCGCAGCTTGCTTTGGATTTCCGGTGGGAAAGCGGAATTGGGCGCTCACCGCAACGAGATCCTGATTTGCAGACTCTCTCCTCAGTCGCAATCGCATTTGCGCCTCCGCGTCAATCACCCAAGCCTAAGCACGCAATCCCGCGCAAAGTCACCTCAACCTCGAGCCTGGCAAGACCCCTACCACATTGCGACTTGACCGGCATTCAATGCGCTGTCAAATAACCCAGACCAGTCTCTGAGGGAGGTTTGGAACGCTGCTGGGTAGACAATTCATTGCGGCTTACTGGGGGCCGCCTCTTATCCTGGACAACTCGCCATGTCGTCGACTCACACCGACTCGATGCCCTTGCGTCAGTCTGTTGAAATACCGAGTGATTATCCTGGGCGAGATGATTTGAAACGGTGGAATCATGCCATGTCCGTACAAATGCCGTCAGATGCAAGAGGGAGTGATGGAGGGAGAGAAGAGATATTCGAGGAAGGCGAACCTCCTTCTCACAACAACTGCGATGAGCATCACCACTCCACAGACCAGACGATAGCACTCTCTTCGACGAGCAAGATGGCGGGCCAGAGTGTTACGCCGTTCCTGGCGAAGCATATTCCCCAACAGTATGCTCCTCTCGGAAACCGGCCTCCAGCTACGACGACTTCGCAAAAGGATCCCAATACGAAATACTGTTATCGACACCGACCGGACTCGAAGTGTAGGAGGACGGCAGATGAGCCAACTATGGAAAACCTACAGAGGGTATGTGCGCAAAAGTAGCACGTGGGACTTGGAAAACTGACAAGATTATAGGAGCTTGAGACTTTATCGCAGGCAGATCAACAGGGCATATCGCACGTCTGGTCACTCTTCTCCGCCGCTCCTGCGAAGCACAGAAATCTTATGCTACAAGGCATTTTGACACAATGCTGCTTCCCTCAACTATCATACCTCTCTGCCGCAGTCCGCGACCTCATCCGAATCGACTTCCTCACAGCTCTTCCCTCCGAGATATCGTTTAAGATTCTGTGTTATCTAGATACAACCTCTCTCTGCAAGGCGGCACAAGTTAGTCAAAAATGGAGGATACTGGCAGATGACGATGTCGTCTGGCACAAGATGTGCGAACAACACATTGATCGCAAATGCATAAAATGCGGCTGGGGACTACCACTACTCGAACGAAAGCGACTACGAGACTGGAAACGTCAACAACAGTTGCGCGCAACAGGTCGTGGTCTAAATGAATGGTCTCCAAATTTGACGCCGATGCCGGAGGATGTTACCAGTGGAGTGGTAAAAGGGTCATGCATGAACAGCAGCGCGAAAAGAGATGCGGCTGCATTCAAATCTGACGGATTACTGATCCCTTCTCCTGAAGCAAGTAAGAGACAACGTATGAATGCAGAAGATTCATACTTTGTCGACAAACCTAAATTCCGGCCGTGGAAGGATGTTTACAAGGACCGATTTAAAGTTGGCACGAATTGGAAGTATGGACGAGCGAAGATAAAGGTTTTCCGAGGACACTCGAATGGGGTCATGTGTCTCCAGTTTGACGATAATATCCTTGCTACTGGTTCGTACGATGCTACTATCAAGATTTGGGATATCGAGACTCAGGAGTGTATTCGCACCTTACGAGGACATACCCAGGGCATTCGAGCATTGCAGTTCGACGATACTAAGCTCATCAGCGGGAGTCTCGACAGGACTATCAAAATCTGGAACTGGCGTACGGGAGAATGTTTGTCTACTTACTCAGGTCATACGAACGGCGTCATTGGTCTGCATTTCGATGGGAACCTGCTCGCATCAGGCTCCTCAGATAAGTCCGTCCGAATCTGGAACTTCGAAGATAAATCAGTATACTCGCTCCGAGGACATACAGATTGGGTAAACTCGGTCAAACTCGACCTTCCATCCCGAACTTTATTCACCGCCTCAGATGATTGCACAGTCCGTCTCTGGGATCTCGAGACGAAAAAAACAATCCGCGTCTTTGAGGGACACGTTGGTCAAGTCCAACAAATCACTCTCTTACCAGCTGAATACGAACCTGCAGACTTCGAACCAGAAGATGATGACGGTGCAAGCAGTACAGCCAGCTCCAGCGACCTCAACGCCCCAATCTCCTCCCAAAGTAAACCACCAACTCTGACCTTCGACTCCTGGCCTTCCACGCGTCCCCAACCTCCCCGCTACTTTGTGACTGGCGGTCTCGACTCTACCATCCGTCTCTGGGACGTCAACACTGGTCGCTGTCTCAAGACTTTCTTCGGTCACGTAGAAGGTATTTGGGCCCTTGCTGGTGATACTCTTCGCATCGTGTCAGGGAGTGAGGACCATACGATCAAGGTGTGGGATGCGAGGACGGGGAAGTGCGAGAAGACTTTCTTTGGTCCCACCGGGCCCGTGACGTGTATTGGATTGACTGATAGTGGAATGTGTACCGGGAGTGAGGATTGTGAGGTGAGGCTTTACAGCTTCAAGTGTGAGGATGGGGTGCAGAGCCAAAGTCAGGGTGAGGGTGGAGAAGCGGTATAACCCCTGTTCCCAGACACAACGGGAAATGATATGTGTGGGCGGGGAAAGAAGATCGGAATGAGCAATCTGGATGCGTTCTTCATTACTTTACTCTAGCTTTTGTTTCGATTCTGGTCCGGATGGAAGTTAGGCCATGCTCTTGCTTGATAGATACCTTTGCTTTTATTGCCGGTTGCATTTGAGCGTTGGTCATTTTATGGGCAAGGATCTTGGTCAGGATTTGGATCTAGGATGGCGCTCGGTGTTCTCTAGAGGCAGCATTTGTCTCGCTTTGTTGGTGCGAAGGATACTGGGAAAAGCTAGTGATAGTTATTAGCTTTGGAGAATGAATGTGTTGACTCAGACTTCTTCGTATTGAACTCTAGAGTGAACATAAAATGATGTCTTACTCAGTCTTGTGCAGTGGGGATGACGGATGACTTGGATTGTGTCTGGGCATGGAACAAGTTAAGAGTTTAGTCAATGTCTCTATCGCGGAATACAAGTTAGAATGATGAATGTGCTTCCATTTTCCGGACAATGAAAAGCATTGACGCCTTGACTCCACTGGAACGATCATAGGGACTACGTAGTGGAAAAGAGGAATAGGCGACGCACAATACTAATGATGTGATTGTTTTTCTCATGAAGCTAGATAGATCATGTACCGACTACCCACCAGTTCTCACTCCCAGTGTTGAGTTTATCGGCAATAGAATCGTCGAGACCGATGACTTCGGTCCAGAATCATGTGATTTGTCGCCATATAAAGGGGTAAGGGGTAACTAAGGGATAATAGTGTTGGTATATTATATGAGTTAATGTTAAAGAGGAGATGCTATCTACTTGGATCTAGTTTAACATTAAAGGGTAGAGGAAATGCTCATGAAGCCTGCTAGTTGGTCATGGGTTGAAGTTGGATCTTTCGAAATGAGAATTTCTTTAACACCGTTTCCTGGCGCAACTTTTTAGATTGTAGTAGTCTTGAGATTTCTTGGGGACACAATGGAGATGATCTTATCATCTGACAAGGAAACGACAGAGATATTTTGCACTAAAACCAACATTGAGATAGGATGGAAGGGCCAGAAGCGGTTGGTCTTGAAGTGGTAACATAGTGCTTGAAGTGTTACGTCAAATGCTCCTGTATATAAGCCTGCGTAGATATTTCTGAGGTCGAAAATGACCAATGACCAATGACCATTTGTTTTGTTTGAGAAGGCTGGAGAAGACGGTTATCTCTTTTTGTTATGACGAATAGCTGTCTTCTTCAATAAACACAACTCTCAAGCTTCGTTAGATCTCAATGTTTCCAAAGAGGAGAGACTGGGATCATCGTATTGCTGGCATTTGGTCTTAAATACGATATTGAAGATCGTAGTGGAAAATGCGTTCAGTGACGAATAAGTGCATGTTCATTATGAAAAGCTGTTTGAGAAATGGGTAAGACCAAGCAACACTAGCATATAGAACGGCCATAGGTACTAGCAAAGATGCGCTAGAAGATCTACGGTTTGCAAACTGCTCCTTCTAACCTAGCTGTAGGGATATCTGTGCTTGGATAACTTCCAATAAAGCCATGAGCCATGTACAATACAGTACATTGAAATCCAGGAAACTGGATACCATGCCACCAAATGCTAGTAGCAGTACATGAGCACATCCCTTCACTAGACCCCATTCTCATATTTCTTTCCTGGTGCTATTAACGTTGACTTCAGCGTTGAGTCGAGCCTCGGCCAGCCCACTATTGCCACATAGCAACGTTGAATTTCGGGTGGATATCGACATGATAGGAGACCTCGATAAGATTAAGATCTAGAGATGTAAGAGGAAGGTGTAGTTGGATGCTTGATATTCTCGCTTACCTAGCATACGAGATGAAAGAGGGTGGGATGCACCTGCAAGTCATCGTCACGTGAAACCGCCTCGAATGAAAATTCGATGTCGTGCCTCATCTTCATCACACCAACAACACAAACGCGTCAATACAATTACTATATTCGGCAACCATATTATTCTACCCCGCGGCGAATATTGAAAGCGCCGGAGAATTTTTGCTGGTAAAATGACGAAGAACGTACCTGTCAGCATTCCCTCGCAATCGCCAGCTAGCCACGCGTCACCGTCGAAGGAACATTCTGAGGCTCTGGACATCCGCATGATCACCCATAACATTCGTTATGCGACTAACTCTCCCTTCAAGGGTGAAGAGCGATGGCCAATACGATGTCCTCGACTTTGTTCTGAGCTGGTCTTCAATTCCGTCCTGCCAACCAGCTTCATCTGCCTTCAGGAAGTCCTTCATTCGCAGTTGAAGGATGTCCTAGCTTCCTTGAACGAATCCTCAAGTCTAAGCCAATGGGCGTATATTGGGGTAGGCCGTGATGATGGCAAACAGGCGGGAGAGTATTCGCCGATTATCTACAGATCTTCAATATGGCACCTGAACTGGTCAGAAACCAAATTCCTGAGCCCAACTCCTGATGTTCCTTCAAAAGGATGGGATGCTGCATGTATCAGGCTTGTCACCATTGGCAATTTCACCCATGTCAAGACAGGGCACAAAATCTTGGTCCTCAATACTCATCTGGATCATGAAGGATCCCATTCTCGTCGAGAAAGCGCCAAGATGATCCTCAGAGGAATCCAGACCTTCACAGAAATAGACAATGCTTCAGCTGTTCTGCTCGCCGGAGACTTTAACAGCCCTCCGGACGACGGAGCATACAAGATCATGACCTCAGCTGACTCGATTATGGAAGATACCGGGGTCAAGGTGCCAAAGGAGAAGAGACATGGCAATGAGATGACATTCACGTCTTTTGGGTATGCCGACAACACGCGAAGTCGTATTGACTTCATCTTCTCGAGGAAAGGAGATAAAGTGACGTACCGAACGTATGCAGTCTTGGCCAATTGCTATGATGATGGTGTTTACCTTTCAGACCATCGAGCCTGTGTCGCAGATCTTATTCTGCACTAAGCAGAAGAGACGAGTGTTATGTTTAGCTGGAACGTCTGACAATTGTCCTCGTAGATCCGGACGATCAAGCAGCAAAATCAGGCAGCAAAGTCTAGGAGACACCGATTTCTCACTAGGTCTTACAATAAAAATCTTCTCAACTACCAATAGTATTGTCGCTGGCGAAATTTGATACCAATTGGCGACCACACAACGCTGATGCTGTTTGCTACATTGACGAGCTGAAGGTCGGTCCCACCTTGAACACAGCGTTTGATTCGCTCTCGGATATACAACACATAGTATTTCCAATTTCGGACTGGCTTCGGAATCTACATCCTGCTTACATCCGCTTTCTCAACATCACGTCAAGCATCACCAACAACTCCATATATTCACGAGCAGCAGCCTTACGTGACAACGATTACTGATCTCCATAACCAGTGTCTGGTCAAACAGACTTCGTTGCTGACGGATAGCTGTTGTAATCCGACCATGGCCGAGAATCTCGCAAATTCTCCCAAGTTGCGGAACGCTCGTGCTTGTGAAGCTTGTCGCGCGAGTAAGAGTCGTTGTATATATAAATCTCAGCTTGGTGTCTGTCAGCGATGCGAGAGCAGTGGTACACAATGCGTTGTCCGGGCAAAGGCTCGTCCAATGAGAACACGAAACGCGTGAGTCGTTCTGTTCTCACCGGTTCCAACCTACTGACCCATTTTCATCAGACGTCCTAGCGCGACATCAAGCATTGGCTCAACTCCTATTTCCGCCCGCTCGGAATTTTCTCTGAACCTACCAACAGTATCTTCTCCTGATACGCGCAAAGATGTCATGGCTTTGCATGATCACCACAAGGACTTCTTTGGTGACGAGGACTCAGCAGACTTAGGGCAGCGCCATTCTTCAGAAGAATCTCATCAAATTGCCCAACCGCGACAATCGCTCATCGAGCAACGCAAGCTCAGTCTGAAAGAAGCAGAAGAGCTATTAGCTTTATATCGCAAAAGAGCTTCGTCTTTCCCATTTGTGTACATCCTAGAGAACGCAACCGTATCGTCGCTTGCGAGGACTTCACCCTTTCTACTGTTAGCTGTCCTCACCTCTGCGTCCATTGGAGATTTGCCTCTTTACCATCAGATGAATCATGAATACAGGCGTGTTCTGAGCTCCAAAGTTATCGTGGAAGGAAGGAAAAGTTTGGACTACCTCCAGGGTCTGTTAGTCTACATTGCTTGGTATGATTCCACTTCGAGTCACCGGCTAGTAACTTATAAATGCAGGTATCCGCATCACGTCAATCCTAAAAATAACCAGTCCTTCATGTATATGAACCTAGCAATCAGCTTGGTTGCTGACCTTGGACTGGACCAGGACAAGCCCATCACTGTCAATTTCAATGACATCGATACTCGAGGCCTTGCTGAAGGCAATGACTTCTCCAAAGCAGCCAAAAGAGTCTATCTTGGATGTTACTACCTGTCTTCTTCGTAGGTCCCACGATATACTACCAATCATAAATCTAACCGTTGCTAAATCAATATTGCAGTCTGTCTCAAGGTTTCCAGAAACCCAACAACCTTCATTATCGTAATCTCATGGATACGCATGGCGAAGTCTTGATGTTGGACAAATATTCTCCTGAAATATACTCTCTTGTGAAGTTGCAAAGACTCACGGAGAAGATCAGTGAATGGAATGCCTTGAAACAACCGGCTAGTGATAGTCAGATGGATGCCCTCAATTCCGAGGTCAGCATCCAGATCTTTCTTAATGAATTACTGGAGTGGAGGAACTCTACGAGTGACTTGATTAAGAACTCGCGTAAGTTTCTACAACGTAATCTTATATACTGATCCAAGACTAACTTCAATCATAGCTTGCATAGGTTTGGCTGAGAGATTTACAGAGATCACAGTCTACAGCTACCAACTTGGATTCTTGCGGCGTCCATATCGCGATCAGCTACGTTCCTCTGCAGTTGCTGAGCCCGCCAATTCATTACACTTGAACCACTGTCTGGCGGCCTGTAAAAGGTTCTTCGAGTACCTTCTATCGTTGCCCGAAACTAGCTATTCCGGATTCTCGGTTGTCCAGTGGGCACAGATGGTACAAGTGATCGTTGTCATCTCGAGACTTTCATTTCTGATGGCTGCGAAGATGGGCTGGGATGCAGGCACAACTAGAGCCAATATTCCATTCGCGATGTATCTCGACGCCCTTTGTTATCGCTTCCAGCATCTCTCTTCCACTCCGTCTGATGGAGTTGATCCTCCGAAGAACCCAGACGTGCTCTACATCTTCATGATGGTTCTGGGAAGTGTTAAGAAATCCTATGAGCGTCGAGTCAGTAACATCAAGCCTGACTTCTTTGCTGTCGACCATGGTAATGCTATTGGAGTCGCTCGAGGACACTGTCCAGTGATGGACCCAAGCTTGAGTATCTATTTCGGAACGCCGGATTCGACATATGGAAGCTCATTCGATACTGATGTAAGCACGGCGGCAAGTCTTACAGCAATCAGCAATCCACTGTATCATGATCTTTGGGCTACCATGACCGGATCGTGGGCCGAAGAGTGATGTATGTACCCCAATGAAGGAGTGTTCGGAGACGAGGCGTACCGACATCTGCAGACGCTTTCCTTGGATGTAACACGACATCTCACCCCAGCAAGTCCCGATCGCCTCGCCTAAACAACTTATGTCACGATAAGCGAAGAAAAGCTGAGAAAACTCCGAACACAAAATCATCACTTCTCTCCCATCAAACACGAGTTTTCCCTCCTTTGACGAGACTTCCTCAAGCGAACCCCTGTGAACCTTCGAAGTCTCACGTGCCTGGCGCTCACCGCTCCACGTGATCTTCTTCTGACGTGGAACTGTACCATCGGCCCCCAAGAGTCTGGGACCCTCGAATCCCTGAACATGTACGAAGCCATTCTAAGAGAGTTGATGCGGTGGCAGCATGTCTCTCCTGGCTCGGGCAAGCCGCGGGTTTATCCGGGTGCAGAGTCATGGGATATTCGGGGCATGCGACTCTAATGGGCTTCAATCAAGGCAGCGAAGGAAAACAGACTTTCAAGGGAACGAGCACAGAAATATGCCGGAATCGAAGAAAAGCAGCATCACCATGGGTAGAAAAGCAAACTTCTCGGGCGTAATTGAGTTTGGATGTTTGTGTGGTCACAGGTCACCCCTCGAATGACTCGACAAATCCCATCAACGTATCTCGTTCTCGACCATTCAAAGTTTCCGGCGATACGGGCTCCGGGATCAGCTTCACCTAATCAAGAGGCTGTGGCGTCGAGATTTCTATGGGGCGATGTGCCACTTTCGTGGTTCTGCGAGGATGAGTCCTGAAGTCAAAAAGGCGGTGTGATGGTCTCGAAGAGGCTGATGGTGTCCTGCTCGCGAAGATCATTCATCGTGGACTTTTCTCTATCAAACTGATCTACAAATCTGCAAATTGGAGCGAAACACTCTCGATGGAGCTGCAATTGCCTTGCAAACTGCATACTTTGCTTTTCCGGAATGACTCTCCATCATGCAGCCATCTGAGTTCAGCAACTTAGATAAATGTGGCTGCTCCAAAGATATTTCGTGATATCAGCCTTGCTCATGACACTAATGCCCAAGATGTCATAGTCAAAGGTACTTCTAAACTTCCACCACTCGTCTGTCACAGGGGTATCGGTAAGTAGCTTCTTGTCTAAGGCAGCACGACTGTGAATGGCTTCGAAGACGGCCGAAAACGGAAAGAATCTCGAGCAAGGTAAGACAGCAGCGGATGTAACCCTTCAGAAGCTCTCACGAGCCCATCAAATCTTGCGCGTGGCTTCCTGCTTCATTGGCACTGACGGCCAAATATTGTTGGTCGGTTGCTTCGTGCAGGCCGAAGCGAACAGGGTTTGGCCTCTCACGCTATGCACACACTTTATACCTTGCATATAATGCATAACAATGGACATTGACATCACGACCTCACTGGTCGACGCTTGTGAATCCTTCAGGAAAGTTCGATATCGATGGCAAGCACAACATCGATTCCGGGGAGACGAGGGGCATTCTTTTTTCCCTCGACTCTACCAGATCTAGTCTTCCGAGCTCCTGCTAGCTCCACCTTCAGGTTTGTGACGCTGCTTCAGAGGTCGTCCAGCACTGCAGCAGCTCTGGTCATCAATGACTTGCAGCTCTCATGCGCTTCTCCCTAAGACGGGTCCAGCTCCGTGGCATTCCGATCACCAATCGTCCGGAGGAGATCTGATGATTGTGAAATACTTCTATTCGGTGTTTCTGCTGTTTGCTTGAAACTCGGAAGCAGGATGTCGCAAATAGAAGGTCCCTATATCAGATGGTCAGGAGGGTATAACATCGTTGGATGACAGGTTGCCGTGCTGTCAGCACGAACACAGCAGATCGGACGACGAATGAACGAGGTTGGGAGATCTGGCAAGCGCGACGATTGGAGAGTTCGCGGCTGGGCAGCGTTCATTTCCAATGCATGAATCTGGCTTGAGAGGTGTGAGGTTGGCGTCGACGATGACTGGGTGTTGTCTTCGTTAGACTGATGGATTCGTACTCACACCTCAGCCCACGGGCCATTGAGACTCACGCGTTGCCCCGCTTAACAGGTTTGATAGGGAGGGAGAGTCATTCAGCCAGTGCCGTGGGTGCCAGAGCCATGATTTTCGCAAATGTCTGCAGCACACATCGTCGGGCGTGGGCGGAGAGCATGTAGTGTGGGCGTGGTGGGCGTGGATGGTGATGGATGGTGGGCTCTCTCACCCGTCGCCTATGAGAACCAGCGTGTTGCTGGCTTTGCATCGGCAGCAGCAGCATTCCAATCACGATCAGTGGCCAGAGTTGGAGGCGGCAGGCCTGAAGCAGGCAAGACTCACGCACAACTGCACCCAAGGACGAAGTAGCAGCAGCGAGCAGACAACGGCCGTCAGTGTGCAGTGTGCAGTGTGTGACTGCCCCTCTGCCAGTGACTGCCTGCCATACCGACTTCTCGTCGGGCATGGGATGGGATGGCATGGTACGGGCGGCGTAGTCGTAGTCGTAGTCGGGGGAGAAGTTGTTGCACTTGCACTTGCACTCGCACCTCCGTATCCCATCCTCCATCCCTCGATCCTCAGCCTTCCTCGTCTTCTCCCTTTGTACTGCCCCTCCTTCGCCCGTCCCTTCCTCCCTCTTTTCTGTCAACATCTACAGCTTCGCATCGCATCGCAAACCGAGCACTGGGAGTCATCGCCATGCGACATCGCACCTCGCTCCTCTCCCCACTTCGCTCCTAAGGGCATTGCTACCCAACATCTTGTACGACAATCAGGCTGAAGGACAACGCAGCAGAAAATACGTGCAAGCAGAGCTTTTGGTACCTTTTGCCTCCCTCTTTTCTCGCTTCGTCAGCGTACCGGGCGAGATTTGCACATCGCGCCCGGCCAGCGTCCCCTCCCAGCCAGACGCGCTGGAGGAGCGTCAGAGACCGAGTACCCCCGGGCGCAGGAGACAGAAGACTTTCTATTCTCGTGGCTCCCTCTCTCTTCCAGAATCCGCAGAGACGCAGAGACAGGTGCTGGGCTCTCGTCCTGATCCATCGTCTTGTTCCTGCTTAGGTCGGTGGCCGAAAAGGTGCCAGTGAGTGGCCGCCAGCAGCCAGCCAGCAGCACGGCTATCGATAAAGAAAAAGGTGTACTACTACCTCCTACCTCGTCCCTCGTCTGCCTCCGCTGCACTGCACCCACTTCCCTCGCCTTGCATCTGCACCCGCATTTTCTCGCCTCGCTACCCTCTTCCTAGCAAGAAGGTCTGAGCTCCCCCATATATTTTTAATTTTCCTCGTCTGGCCGGAGCATCCCACCAAGACGACCATCACCACATCCCTCAGGCACTGCTCCTGAGTATATCTACGACCCCGCCGCCGCGACAGGTCTCGCGCGCCGTCGTCGACGCACCTAGCCACTTGCACTGATTGAGCAGAGCGATGAGTTCGAACAAAGCCCGTCCCGCGTACGTCGAGGAGGAGGATGAGACCTCGGGAAAGGCCGTGCGAGGCACCAGACGTAGTGCCGTCGCCCGAGAAAAGCCAAAGGTATCCCACAAGGACACGCGGACAGGCAAGAGCAGGAGATCGCAAGGAGAGTCCGCGTATCCTGAGCAGAGTACCAATCTCGCGCAACATATCGAAGTCATCAACAAGGATAAAGCTGCGAAACTCGAGCGTCGGGGCTCGACGAGCAGCAGCACCAAGTCACCACGGAAATCCACCAGACCTCCCTCTAGCCATGGTAATGTCTTTCCTAAGCTCGCAATACCCAACAATCCCTCGAGGCCAGACTCGACATATTATGGAATTCCGTCGCCTGCCGTTCGCACACCCGGAGTGTCGCAACATAATCTTGCCATCAGACCTCGAGCACAAACGTCTCAGACATATCCAAGACCGAGCAGTTACTATTCTGCGGCCACTTCACAAGGTGGTACCGGTCCTCCATTATCATATTCAGCCTACTATCAACAATCTCCCATGATGACTCCTTCCTACCCTCCTCCCTCTCCTTCATCATCATTCATGAGATATGCTGCAACTCCACCCCCTCAACAACCCCAATATTCTGTCGCGCCTCAATACACAATGACCACTGGAGGCGCTGACTACTTTACGCCACATGCCATGTCCCGACCATTGGCACAAAGATTTGATCCGATCGCCCGAACTCAATCTGCCATGGATACTGTTCCTCGAACCAATTCGTCCTTTGGTGTCCGAGACATGAATCCCCGAGGGATCCATGAGACTTATAATGAATCCGGATACTATGACGATGGCTATACCTCTGCAAATGAGGGTGCTACGATTCGGAGGAAAGACAGAAGGAATAGCGTCCGCCATGCACCTGCTGCATCGGTTTTCAGCAAGGCTGATCATGATTCTGTTGCCATGCCTCCGCCGTCTCGCCCTGGGATACTCCGAAGATCAACTAATGCTGATTATACCATGGACCCGGTTGGTCAGGAGTTGGAGTTCCGTGATACACGGACGCAATATAGGGATGAGCCACGTCCTACTCGTCGACCAAGTGTCAATCGTCACTCTGTGTCATACGATCTTGGCAGAGGACCGGAAAGTGTGAGAATAGAGCCAGCCAATACTGGCCGACGGAGATCAAGCTGGTATGATCAAGGAGCGTCTTCTGGTACAGGTGCCTCCAGTGCTTACGAGGAGAAACTCAACCAAGCTGCCAACTATCAAGAAGACGTTGCTGGACCGGCAATTCCCCTCACGGCCGAGGTTTTGAAACGACAACAACGAAGAGAAGCAGGTAGCAGCAGAAGCACTAAGAGTAGTGCGAGTCGGGATGAAAGCGACTACAAGAAATCTGCGACAACTCGTACAACGAGAAGTGGCAGCGGAGCGGATGATGAGAACGTGACAATCAAGGTCACTGGTCAGGCTCGCGTTATGGTCGGCGGTGCTCAAATTGACTGCACCGATGGAGGAGCGATCGAAATCAAACGGAATCAACGCGCTCGAGCAGGCGGTAGTGAGCGTTCTAGTTCAGACTACGGCGACAGACGTATCGAGGACCGTCAAAGTCGTGTCACTCGACCATCGGCTCGTTCGAGGATTAGCTCCCAATCCGGGCAATCTTATACTCGAACACCACAATATCCTTCCACGGACAATTACTTTTGATAGCATTTCCTTTGCAAGCGATATTTGATATTTATTTTGATTTTTCATGCATATGGTCTTCGGGCAGGATCACCTCGTTCCTTCAATTCTCCTTTTCTCTGTGCAACTATCTGGGTGGCTTTTGCTTTCTCCCTTTTTTCCAAAAGTCCAAAAGAGGAAAAGTTCGATACCCCCCAAAAGAGCACGTTGAGAACTTTGGCTGCTTCTTTTTATCAGAGAATTGTCTGTTTCGATACGATTGTATGACTGTATGAATTATGATGGATACCTTAGCATGAATATTTTGGGACAAATTGGATTCTTGGTTCATTGGATTGAAAGACATGCGAAACTGCTAGCGATGGCACTCGTGTTTTTCTATTTAGGCAGCTCTGTGCGGCTATATTATATTCGCATGGAACGGCGTATGAGTTGGGCATAGATCTGTACAGATGTTTTAATGTGCAGGTGTATGCTTTGGACGAGGATTGGCTAGTATTTTATCAAGATTGATATGAGGGCAGTTGCATGGGACTCGGCGATAGGATCGGCATAGTCGGATGGATAGTTATAATGGAAATTATGTTGCCAATTGGTTCTCTAGCTATGCAATTGTGAGACCAAACGTGTTCTGCGACTATTGCGGGATTGACGATGAGGGGTAAGGAGGTAAATCACGTGGTTCGGTTAGACCCCTGTAATTCTGGTTGCTGTGCTACAGTGTTGACTTTTAGGTTTCCCGCCATCGAATTTCCCACCCAACCTCGCGCATTCAAGGTACAGCCCGGGCGAGCCAACTTGCTCGTCATCGTGCGAGTTCTTCTTCGTTGATGATACCACCATACATCCATCAAACCTTTACGTCTTTAACAATATTGAGATAAACAAATCTGCAAAAACTGAACCGCCCGCAAGGCTGAACTTTGTTTACGGCTGGTCCACATTCCAGAAAGTGACGAACAACGTCACTTCTGCAGCCCCTACATTCCTGGCAAGAACAATAGCAAGCCATTCATCATGGCACCTCTTCCCGCGGCAACAATCAAATCCTACCTCTCCTCTCTTCTCCGTCGCAGTCCAGCACCCTCACCATCTCCCGATTCATCAACATTCGACTTTTCCTCCTTCGCCCTCCGAGCACGCACCATCCTGCCTCGATCAAGCACCAACCCAGTCGCCGGCGTCGGTGTCACACCACCAGACAACATCCCCAACAAATTCGTCTTCATAGTCTTCGGACTCATCGGGTTCGGCTTCGTCGTAACGGGCATCTGGTTCTTTTTCTGGGCGAAGAATGGCGGATTCTATTTCAAGGAGAATGATTGGGAGGATTATAAGTCTACCGTGCTGAGGAGACGGGGTCCAAATGGCACGCTGTTGAGTGGTGCTAGTGAGAGTACGGATCTTGGTGGAGGAAGTGTGGTGCATGGGGAGAAGCGCTCGAGGTGGGGCCGCAGTCGTAAGGCTGGGAAGGGAAAGAAGGATAGAGAGGGGGATAAGGAGTCCAGGTATAAGGATTTCGATGATGAAGAAAGTCAGGTTACGAGTTCGTTGGGGACGAGTACGGTGGGCACGGAGAGCGAGTTGAGTGCGTTTAAGAAAAAGATCAGGAAGGGACGGAAGGGCAAGAAGGATAAGACTGCGATGAGCGAGGTGGGTACTGTGGACGAGGACATGAACCACAGTGTCGCGGAAGCCATTCGAGAATATCGACACGAGAAACCTGCTAGAGTAGGAGGCATCAATAAGCAGCCTGATGGTAGCTCATGGGATGGGTCGAACGAGGCAGCTTCAGAACTCCTTTCTCACCGCGAGATGACTCCTACCAACACCCCCACAAAGATTAGGAAGGAACGCAACGATAACTATACGGGCGGTACTGGCAACGGTGGCATCCGCAAGGTCGTCAGCACCAGCACTCCAAGCGGCGATATCGGTGTCCGCAATAGAGAAAGCGTTCACACTACACCAACACGTACACCCACACGTACACCTACCACTTCTATCGACGCAGACCGCGAACGTATCAAAGCTGAAGCCCGCAAGCTGCAAGAAAAAGGCCGTGCAGCCCAACGTCGTGATTTCAGCTTTCAAGTCGGGGACGACAGCACCGTTTCAGGAACTTCTGTTACTGATGAGCAAAGCGCCAGACTTCAAGAGCGTGAAGCCAGACGAGAAGAGAGGGAGCGTAGACGCGCGAGTAGAAGTCCTACAAAGAAGATTCCAGGAAGCTACTATGAGGCTAGTGAGGTGGGAACGGATTTGAGCAGTGATCTTGGGACAAAAACTTATCATCATCCTATTCCGGGTCTGAGCTCGACGGCTGGAAGCGACTATGCAGAGGAGAGGCGGAAGAAGAGGAATGGAGGTTATAGAAGGGGCAGGACGGATAGTGATGGGGAGTAGATTGGGGAAGATATGGTCTGTCGAGGTAGTGAGGGAGGAGGGATAGGACCTTGACTTTGTGATTGGGATGGAGAGAGAATACACAAGAACGAGACGAGACATGATATCATTGAGAAACTGATTGACGGCATGGCCTGCTACTGATGCTGGTAATTGTATGGAGTTGGGCCTATTTTGTTTTTGTATGTGTAGATCTGGGATAGCAAATGAAATCATGGGACATACAGCCAAGCACGACATCTATGATATGATAGCTCTGGTTCTAGGTCCAGATATCCAAGATCCATCAAACAACGAAAATATGCCTCCGGTGCTAAAATCTGCAAGTGCAAGCAAACGAGGCAACACTCGGCATCAAAGTCCTGTATTTACTTGCCTTCATCATACCTCGTCAGCAGTCGGTTTTTCCTACTTCCGTCTCACTATCTCGTCTATACGACAATGTTTTGCCTTTCCGCCATATCTTATAGGCGCTCTTCAACCTTTTAGTTAATTTTCCAGCTCCAGTACCGGATCTTAAAGCTTCCACGTCTTCTCTCGCATCCGAGATTTGCTTTGACACCTTGAGAAGCAGATCTGTATCCTCGTGCTTGGCGTGGTAGTTCCTTTCCATTTTATTTCGCCTTCTCCTATCACGCAGGTCTTTTGTATGTGCCAGGTATCGTGCTAGCTCGCTAGGTGAGAGAAAATCCCAAAAAAGCAAGTGCTGCAATAGACAATAATCATCCTCCATATCTTCCACTGACATTTCAATCATATTCTCAGCAGCGTGGGCAGCAATATGTAATGAGCGTTGAGCCCATAGCTCGAATTCATCGAAGTGCATAGGTGGAACTCTGCCAAGTGGAGTCGCCTCGTCGTTTGAAGTAGAGAGGCCTTGTTCTCGAACTTGAAGCCACAGACAAAACAAGTCAAATGTCCTGGGGGCATAACAATTTCGAGGTGCAAATAGGTATGGAACAGCCATTCCTTCCATTCGGTGAGACGAAATCGTGCTTCGCATCCTAGCATCACGAAACTACAGGCTAAATGGGTCTCGTGGTGTCTTTCCAAAGGCAACTCGTCAGTCGCTGTCAATGGCGGTTGGAAGTTGTCAGGTTTATTATTCGGATTATATAAAGTGTAGTATTTTATCTAAATAGTTAAATTAATATATAATGGAACAACAATTTATCCCTTTTATATCATTAAAAAAATGTATACCTAAAGGGTATACCCCGAATTTTGATTGCCTTGGGTAGCTGCTGTTCTCAATGTCGTCGCCAGCACTAGGGTTTTTAGTTATAATAGACAGCCCACCCATGCTGTGGATTAGCATAGCATCCTCGCTTGGTTCACTTTCCAATACCGCCGTTCTGAGATCTTCCTTAGGCCGAACCTGCGGCTCACTGCACTGGAGATATTTGTAGCATTGGATACAGTGGTGATGCTGAGATTCGTTGATCGCCCCACTAGTATCATGATGGGTTTGCGAGGAGCTCAATATAGGATTAGGCATGCAACGCCATTTAGGAAACGGTGGAGACGGTGGAGACGGAAAGATTGGTTTTTCTGGGTCAATCGACAAACGGCGCTTGAAGGTGAAAGGCGGTGCTGAACAAGAATACGTTCCTGACGTATGAACCGATTGCCATCCAGCTGCCCCTCTTGCAGCTTCGAACGAGGAGAAAAAGCCGCTAGGGTACTGCTTATGAATAGTTATATCATCCTCCTTGTTGTTATTTGATGTCGGAAGGCCCTGTTCGGTAGGAGATCCTTCGTGCGAACCAACTTGTCCCAAAATTGGAGGTTGCCACATGCTCATGTCAGCACCCTGCTTGAAGTGATCTTCGATGAGGTGTTTTGCTCTTTCCTCCCACTCATTAAACCAGTCACGGCAAAAGCCACATAGTCTAGGCCATCCGCCGTCTATTTCGTAAGCCCAGGTTGCCGCTAGTAACATAGCGGAGCTTGGAGGGACTAAGTGATCTTTTTGAAGATGATCACTCAGTTTGTCCTTTCGAGCAAAAGTTCGACCATTCCTTCTTGCGGACTCGTATTGTAATATATGCTCGTGAATGTCGTGTTCATTAAGGAGCAGATGTAGACAGAAGAAGCATTTCAGTGCATCTGGGAAGTCCGAGTCTTGAACTGACACTGGGCAGTCTAGGCACAGGTAACGTTTCTGAGGCCAATGCGTCTCTTCATGGCGCTTCCAATCCATGCTAGACGACGATGCATATCGACATGGAGACGACGTGCAATGAAATATCTTCTTGGGTGCTTCCAATTTACTGTGCTTCTTCTTGCCTGTGCGCTTTTGATTTCGAACTATGGTGGATGGAGAAGTTTGACTTTCATGAATTTCATTGGTGGTGCATAAACGCTGGCTTGATAGCTCGCTATCAACAAGTCTTCGGAGCTCATGGAATAGGATCGACGTTTTCCATTTGAATTCGGCTGACGAATTCTCATCATCTTGGAACATCACCTCCAACTGGCTAATGAGCGCCTTGGGTTGGAAATTTTGACGATGGCTCGTTGTTTTCCGAATGCCCTTGCTATCACGATGCTGTCTCTTGAGAGAGGGTGGCGACAGTGGAAGTGTTGAGGTACTTGGTGAGGAAAACAAAGGAAGGGCCGTTGATATTGCGGCACAGGAAGTTGAAGACTGGTCATTCGATGCAATTGCACATTCGAAATTTGAAGACTCGTCATTTTTCTTGGGAGCTGGCCATGGTTGGTCTTGACATTGACTGCAAAAGCAAGATATATCGTCACCACTAGCTTTCCCAGAAACTCGATGACAAGTTGTGGTGGTGGTGTCTTGCAACTTCCCAACTAGATTTCGCATTAGGCCATTCCTTGAGGATGGAGCTGAATCTAACATACTATCAGAAGCTGGTTGCCGGTTGAAGCCGTCTATCAATGTGCTACCTGCAAATGCCGTTGGATCCTGTGTGCTGAAATCGATGAATGCATCAAACGGATCCTCCTCCGCAATCCAAGCTGAGGGTGGGCGAGGCTCTGGGGGCGGAGACTCCATTTCCGTGATCTCGACGCGCTACACCACGACGGCCTCCTGCTCAATTGCTCGTGGTGTTGAAATAATGGAATTCAAGAATTGGCTTGAAACTTCAATGACGAGCTTTTAATATTATTTAAAGGCGGAAAGAAATCCGGGATGAGGCTGGAAGCTGGCGATGAAAGTGTTTTACGATGCGAGGGCAAAGTGGCTGAATCCAAGCTGCCACTGCTGAGGGCAGCCAATCATTTCCAGACCTCGTGCGCGGACATTGTCTTCAGCTTGCAGCTTCATATTGACGCATGTGACTTGACGGTTGGACCGATGAGGGTTGTGCCTACGACATGAATGATGAGTCAAGGGTCCGAGAAAGAGGTAATTGCAACGTAGAAGATGTTTGAAATGAAAAGTTTTGAAAGAAAATTAAAGAAAATTGGTTGATGATGGGTCGCTCAGAATAGGGGAGTAGCGCCCCGCATCAAGGCCCGCGGCCCGCCCCCCGCTACAGGACTCGCTTAGCGATGAGGGGTACTAATAGGGGCAGAACTTGGAACCGCGACTGCCTTGCGAATTTCTGGGTCACAGATTTACCAATGAAGAAAAAGTACTTATCAAGAGAGCAAGAGATATTATGATCATACTCTTTGTTGGGATAATGTCACTTTTGCGCCTTGTGATTCCCCTTTCTGACCAGAACTCTCTTTGCCTATGGAGAAGATCCAAGTCCCGACATACTTTGTCAATCTCCTCAAAACTGTCCAATTGATCCTGCCTCGTGATTATAAATCCCATCATCTATTCGATATGTTTAACCTTCCTTTCTAGCCCCTAGTGTCTTCTAAATGATTTCTACAGTAGTCGTAATGGCTTCGATATCGCTATCGAATACATTGATAGGCTGGGTTGTTTCGAACACTTAGTGGTTTGTATTTTTCTTTGCAGGTAGTACAAACCCTAATCTGGTGTCGTTTGGAAATCCGGGGTCTAATTACCTATTGCATCATCTCGTGCTTACTTCAAATAATGACTGCTCTAGAGTGAAACTTGGAAGGATAGGTTGCGACCAATTTCAAACGTGTAATTAGAGAATAGCCGGTTATTATCAACCTCCAAATTTTTCAAAGATATGCGTAACTAGAATTTCACATGTACATTTGTACAAGATGTAGTAGAGCACCACCACCAGGAACAGAGATCTTTCAAACTTTCCGTTTATACGTGTATCTTAGTCACCAGCCTTAAGATATGCGCTCCAATCGATTCTTTCGCTTTCCCCTAAATTGCCTTCGCTTAGGCTCAAGTTGACCCCCAGACCCCGCATCTTGATGCCACGAACTGCCGATGCTCGATAAATTTATGTAACGTTCCGCCACATTTGTAGATCCATAGTTCTATGAAGTTTGTATGATTCAGTTTTGCATATCATTGAAGAGAATCTGTTGACATTCGGTTCAATTCGGTGCGTCAGCCACCCGCCCGTCTGTGAACGAGTATGGAGCGTATAAACAGCAATTTCGGCTGATTGATGCTTATTTCCTGCATTTCCTGTGTAATTGCTGCTAGCATTCCTTGCACGTGCTTTGCGTTTCTCTCCTCACGATGTATGCAATCAAAATCCTAAGTCTGTTGTGCATGTACGCACGGAATACCGCAGCGCAAGATGACTTGGGGCTATCAAGCGGATTTATATCCTTTAGTACGCCCAATTTCAATCTCAAGCTCGTCAACGCTTCCCAAACACTGGCCTCACTATCGCCGAAGATAAATCCCTCCTTCAACTTCTCCCCCTTTGACCTCCTTTCGAAGCGAGCTGCAAATGGGAATTACCATCTTGGAGACATTTCTGTGCGATACAGGTGGACTGGAAATCAGAATCAAGAATGGGTGAACATCGATTCCGCAGCCACACGTGAACCAGTTCTTCCGCTCAAGGGAGGTAATGGCTCTATCGCAACTTCGAATCTCTTGCCTACGATTCCAAAAGGCTCACCACTTAATATCACTCGACAATGGAGCACAACAGACGACGGAGACATAACTTTATCCGTTACTACTCAAAACATTGCCAATTCTCCTATCGAGATCGGAGGATTCGGCTTCCCAATCGAATTCAATAGCATCTTCACAAGTCGAACAGCTGAAGAGACGGAAGAAAAGTGCTCCCTCACAGATCCAAATATCGGCCTTGCAGGTGGGTATCTTCGTGTGACACCTTCATCAGGAGCGGGAGCTTCATTAATTGTGACGCCGCTTGGGAACACAACATTTGAGGGATGGAGATTCCTTCCTGAGGACACTAGCACAGTTCTGTAAGTAGCAAGAGAAAATTTCCCTTCATATTCTCAACAGTCTTGTGAAATTTTCCAGGAAATTCGAACGATGGTTAACCTACATAGGGAATATCAGAGCCAGACTTTTGAAGGGTTGTATTCTTGGGAGGTTCATACACTAGGTTATGCTGAACGTGAATGGAGTGCTACTCAACCCTGGAATCCGCCCACGTCGAGGATTCTTGAACCAGGATATTCTATGACATACGGGTTGCGGTTTTCGATTTCGAAAGATATAAGAAGTATCGAATCGGTAGTCAAGAAAACGAACACCCCATTAGCCGTAGGTATTCCGGGATACATCATTCACGAAGATTCAACAGCGAAACTTTACCTTTTTTATCACTCTCCTATATCTTCAGTCTCATCTGATCCCGAGGGCTCATTCAATTTCAGCGCCATCAATTCTGGGGTATATAGGCTCGTACCAGCTCCCTCAACATGGGGAAGGGTAAGAGTAGACATCACCTACGAAGACGGAGCAAAACAAACCATCTCCTATCTCATATCTAAAGCAGGACCACAACAACTCTCCTCTCTTGGGAACTTCCTAACAACTTCTCAATGGTATACCAACAGCACCGATCAGTTCCACCGCGCCCCTTCAATCATAACTTATGACCGTTCCATTAACAAACCCGTGCTCCAAGATCCGCGAGTCTGGATTGCTGGATTGAGCGATGAAGGAGGAGCCGGCTCCTGGCTCGCAGCGGCTATGAAGCAAGCTGCGCAACCGAACCTAGAAGAGGTCTCCAAAATCGAGGATTTCATTCACGAAACTGTGCTTGGGACCCTTCAGCCGCCGAACTCTTCTGCCGTTCGAAAAAGTGTGTTTTTCTATCAGCCGAATGCCACTTCTTATGCATACGATTCCAGTATAGATTGGACTGGCTGGCCAAGTTGGGATATTGCCGAAGCGTATGCTACGAACCGCGCGTATGATTACGTCCATGTCAGCGCTGTGTATTGGGCACTCTATCGAGTAGCGAGATTTTATCCCGAATTAGTCAAGAGAGCTAGTTGGGATTGGTATTTGCTGCAATCGTATAATACAGTTATGCATGCAATGAGTAATGATACAAACGGGTATCCAAATGCAGATTATAGCGAGGTGGGCTTGATGGGTGAGACGGTGTGGGGATCGCTACTCGCAGATCTTCAGCGAGAGAATTACACATCTCAGGCGAGCATCATGGAAACGCGGATGAAGAAGCGTGCTGAAGAGTGGGCGAATGAGACCGTTCCTTATGGGAGTGAAATGGCTTGGGATTCGACTGGGCAAGAAGGTGTCTATTACTGGACGAATTATTTCGGCCTTTCATCTGCAGCCAATAAGACAATCAACAGTGTCCTAGGCTACATGCCCACAGTCTCTCACTGGGGCTGGAATGGAAATGCTCGACGATACTGGGATTTTACGACGGCTGGGAAGCTGCAGCGGATCGAGAGGCAGATACATCATTATGGATCCGGTCTCAATGCTTTGCCTTTGCTGCAGCACTTTCAGCAAAACCCGTCTGATCTGTACTCTCTTCGTGTTGGGTATGGTGGCAATTCGGGCCCGATGTCTAATATTGACCAGGAAGGTTTTGCATCTGCAGCTTTTCATTCGTGGCCCGATACCTTGGCTTGGGATGCGTATAGTGGTGATTATGGACCCAATTTCCTTGGCCATGTCCTTGGTGCGGGGACCTACGTCGTTGATAGCCAGGAGATGGGTTTGATTGCATTCGGCGGTGAGCTTGAGCATTGTGATAACGGAACCGTGAAGGTGGTGCCAAAGGATGCTGTGAGGAGAAAAGTATATCTAGGAATATTCGGAACGCGGATTAGCGTGGATGCTGGGAATATTGAAATGGTACAGTATTCGGAGAAGAATGGCTATGTTTCGGTGCAAATAGCTTCGAGTATATCAAGTATACCGATGATGGCAGTAACCAAGAGTACAGTTTTGAGAGTGGAGAAGGTTGTTCAAGTGGGGACACTTGGTAATGTCGCGCTTGTAACTCCCAGTATAAGTTTAGAGAGAGGAGGGTGGATGGTGGATCTGAGTAGCGGCACAGCTTTTGTTGAGATTGGCTTTCAATAGCCAATGGTTCTTGTTCAACAGAAGCATTGTAAGATTTCATTGCTTTAGCTCAAGTGCTAGACTTATATCAAACGAGACTGGATGCGCCTACTGTTGCTGAACTCGCCGGAAAGCGCCAAGAATCTCTGTAGTGACCTGCCAGGACTGGCGTTCCCATGTCACTGAGCTCAGTGATCTCTCCCCAATTTCTTCTTTCGGCCCCCACAGCGAATTGCGGCGGCGTCATGCTTTTGCTATTCCACTGGAAAAGTTTGCTAGGGAATGAAATGCCCGAAATATGAAAAATTAAAGGTAGTTTTTGAAATTGATAACTATCAGCTTGGTCAATGCGTGGCATCATCATGATACAGCACTTGCTCCGGTAGAGATTTGATCATTCGTCACTTCAACGAAAAGCTAGATGGTTCGAGACAAAGGCGACGAAATCACTCTATCCAATGATGTTGCTCAGGACTGAGACTCCCATCTGGAGAGGTTGACTAAGATAAATACTGAGGCTTGATGTGTTGCCCAGATGCTGTGTTAATGGAAACTGAACGTTTCAAAGGCTCGACAGGGACTAGTGTCTGCGCTTTTGGCATTTGTTTCGGTTGCCGTACATTTCATCATTCTAGCCACAGCCTCGTCCTACAACTTCGATTGTGCACCCCGAAACATCAAGCACAGGACGATAAAGCCGTCCAACACAAAATGACCAATCCTAGTCAATAGTACAACATCTGAATATAGTACAAAAGTGATTACCTCCTTTCGCCATGTCGACTTCACCTCCCAATCCTCTCAGCCGTAGCCAGGCTTCACAGTCTCCATCGAACTCGCCTTCACATTCGATGACACACCAAGATGCTTCTCTGCAGACCCTAGTGTCGCATCTTCTTGCAGCTAAACGATCTCTATCATCTATTAGTACAGTATGGAGAGCGAATGAGATAGTGACCTCGGCTCGGTCGGCGTTGGAAGAAAGTGTAGTTCTCAGTGCCAGAACGGGCTTTCTTCGAAGCGGCATATCGGAGCAGGTCAAAATATTAAGAAGAGTAAGAGGTGGTGTTGAGAATGTATACAAAGATGGTCAACGAGATTTTAAGGTATGAGATAATTTTTATCTCAGTCAGAGTAGTAGGGACTGATATGTCTCTTACAGGGCGTCATACGTACTTTGGATGCAGCAAATTCGAGGCTGGAATCGACGATGGACATTCTAAGAGCTACAATGGTAGAAGCAGCTTTCAGACCCGATGAAGAAGCCCCACGTAGCTTGTTAGACTTTGTGGATGAGCAGGGAGTAGAGACCATGCGAGACGCGCTGAAAGAGTCTATAAGAGAGGCCAAGGTATGTATCAGCGGCAGTATTGCTACTAGTGGAACTAACATATCTGTAGGAAGCGCAAACTGAGTTCGACTCTTCAATTCTCTCGTTCGATGACGACCTCCGAGCCCTCAAAGCTGCGATGAAGTCCTCACCCCAACCAAGTACTTCTCAATCCCATAATGACTTCTCTTCTCCGATCCCCACCCTTCTGCATACCCTCGAGATCAATGCCCAGGAGATGGCAGGACTTCTCGACTCTCTCGTCTCCCATTTTGACCTTTGTGTAAATGCGGTTCGACATACAGAAGGAGGGTACGCAGCAGTTCGGAAGGCGGCATCATCTCAGCCGCCCGGCGCAGAAGCTGTCTCGGTCTCTGGCGTCATGAATACTGAGCATGATACCTCCGTGGAAGAACCGATATCTGATGAAGAGAGAGCGCAAATGCTCGATGTCTTGGAGAAAGACGCTGCTCAGGTGGACGAGGTCGTCATGGAGCTACGGGAATATTTAAACGATATGGAAGCGAAGCATGAAGCAATCATTGAGCATGTATCCGCTCTTACAACGACTTACAATGACACCACTGCCGCGTATCAAATGCTGGAAGCAGTTGGTGCTCGACTTTCAAGTTATATTATTGCTAGTCAAGATTTCCGCATTCGATGGGAAGATATCAAAGCCAACATACAAGAACAGCTTGCTGAGCTTGAATCTATGCGATTGTTCTATGAAAATTATTTTAGCTCGTATGATGGGCTGTTGCTAGAGGTACACAGACGAAAGCAGTGTGAGGATAAAGCCAAAGCAATCATGCGCAAAGCCATGGAACAAGTCGAGAAAGTCTACGAGGCTGATATGAAAGAGAGGGAGGGATTTAGAGTCGACGTTGGAGACTATTTGCCTGTTGATCTGTGGCCGGATGTGAATGCCACTGCTCCAAAATGGAAATTTGCCCTCGCAGATGGTCAGGACGGAAAGAAGAGTACTGTCCCAGATCTGAACAGGGGTATCGTCGAGGCAGCAGGAAGGCGAGAAAAGGAGAGGCGTCGCATGGAACGATGAACTCATGTGTGCAAGTACGGCGTTAGTTTGGTTGGATAATAAATACCCTTTGCATGATGAATCACTCTGGGAAGTCTTCATGCTTTTTTATTTATTTCAACATTGTCTTTCTGCCTTCGTTTCCACATTGTCTAAGCTCATTGATCAAAGCCACTATATCAATCATATGCTTCACTAAGTTAGTAGGCTACTTTTTGAACCGATCTTATATTCTTGGAGAAGTCATCTCAAATTCGAGCCAGCTTGCGTATTTCCCAGAAATGTCGCCAGGACAGCACAATATCTATTTGTTATCAGTCACATGTCTACATATCACCAATCGCAGATGTACTTACGCAGCAGTTCCCACCAAAACCTCCTGGACACGCGCTTCAGTGAGCAAAGACACTACAACGAATTAGTACCATGTTTTTCGAAAAGATCAAGAGCCGAAGAGGATGAAACTGGGTTGGGGTCCGAACACAACAAATTTAATGAAGAGCGAGGAGGGAACAAAGAGAAGGGTTAGTTACTCAGAGCAGAGAACACAAACACCGAGATCAACACTGTTGCCGAGATCCATGCTCGCGTCTCAGGAATCCAGAGTAAAATGAAGACAGGAACGACTAGAACCGCGACAGCGAGCAGGACGCTGATTAGTTTCGCTGCGGCGGAGACGGTGCTTTCTGAGTAGTGGTTTACTATTCCCTGTTGATTGTTCTTAGAGCGGAAAATTCTCTAGACGGATGTCAGTGGTTGAGTGAGGAGAAGAGGACATCAAATGGAGATGTACCTTGAAGAATGAATTCAGGATGGAGTATTCGAATCGGTCTGTTCGAGATAGTGGGACGAAGTCGGTCGCGTGGTTGATCCAGTTGTATTGACCCGGACCTAGCGGTTTTTCTCTATAGATCCAGTGATAGACGCTCAGATGGTCGTTACTCTTCACTGGTCCCAGCTCACGTAGTTTCTGTTCGTTCAAAAGCAATTGGTCTGTTCTTGTCACGATGGGTTCTGCATGGTTGTGCAAGTGTGAAGTTGCTCACCGTATGCCAAGAATTTCTCTTGGAGTTTCTTCAATAAACTTCTCTGAGCTGCATGGTAAGGAGCTCTGCCATCCTCGATATCTGCCATTTGCAATCTCCATGATCTGTCAGGAGTCTTGTAATCCTCGTGGTCCAACTCAGAGAGTTGTTGTTCGAGAAGTTGGATCTCTGCTTGTAGCTGCACGAGAACTCGGCAGCGTGTCATCCCAAAGCGTCTGAAGATTGCGAAGTTGTCCTCGCTGTGAAGCAAGGCCGCAAGTTGTGGCCAGCCGGGTGGGTACTCTTTTATAGAAGCTTTGCGCTGATTAAAGGTGTGTCTCGACGGAAAGTGGATTGGAAGGATGTACGACGATGACTTATGAGTTTAGAATACAATTCTCGGAGCATTTCCTTCTCCATTTCTTTCCTCTTATAGTGATCTTTCAAGCGCCTCGCTACTCTTGGGAAGATAGCAGAAGCTGTCCGTGAAAGGAAGTCCTCGACTGCATGTAGTGTTGATCGTTTTGAGTCTGAAACTGGTGTGAGTTGCTGTAATATGAGATAGAGCTCTTTACATGATCACCAAGACTAGGATCTATAGCTTCTGATTGTTCCATCCCAACGACCTTGGACTTGGTAGAAGCTGAAGGCTCTACGATCGTGCTTGACCACGAATATGGCGAGGCTAGCTCAGCCTTCTCAATATCTCGCTCATCCAGGTTGTATCCGCCTACAGATCTGTCCGTAACTTCCTTGCTTGTAGACATAACAACGTATAATAGTTTAAAGGGGCAACTAGAAGATGACTAGAAAATAGCATAATGGAAAAGAACGAGCGAAGACAATTGACGCCGAAGGGAATGAGGAAGAAAGTACCACAGCCTTACATAGAAGAATGGCTGCATCGATTGCGAGATTGAATGGTAAGAGATTGGCCACATGGCTCTATCTAGTCCAAAGCCTGATATGAGGCTCATTGCGCGCCATATTCTAGGAGACGGCGAGGAGGACTGTTCGGGGCGTGCATGATATATGTAAGGCTAGAAACGTCATTTGTCAACTGCCTCTGCTGTGCCTAGCATTGCCACACCTAATCGTTTCTCTTTCAGATTCTTATCAGCATCGCCTAAATACCACCATAAGTGTATGTTTGCTCGCTGTTGCTCCTTGTGAGACATATTCACGTGACATATACGGCTAGGTACCTGTTCTATTTTATGTATTCGATAGGAAGATGAGGACCTTGGTGGGAATACAATTATGAGCGGGAGGGGGAATGTTGATAAATTTGATGAAAGATAATTCCGGAACTAAGTACCTGTGAATCAAGCTGCGGTTCGACATCGCATGATAAGACAACTCAGCTCACAAAATACTTGATCCGTGATAAGGATTTGATAGAACATCGTATTCACCCTATTTGCCACTTCTATGGCAGTTGATTAGGCATTTCAGACCTGGCACTTTAGTTAGAATTAGAGTGTGTAGCAGGTAATGCCAGGTTTGGTTGTCAGATGCTCGATGTAATGGCTGCTATCCGGGACTGCGATTTATATTTTTCTATGCTTGGAAGTCAATGAATTAATAAGTATGGCACCGTATACTCGATGAAGAATCTATCCCTTCCATACCGAAATGGACACTGTGTGGGGGTTCGTACAGAAGTGGGTCAAATCTAGTACTTTGATTTGCTCGGGGCCTGTGCGGATACGCAAAATCACCGCAGTTTGACCCACATCTGTAAGTCGACCAAAATCGTGTCCATATTTCGGCATGGAAGGGAACCTCCGCCCAGATGTACTCGCCATGCCCAGAAATTTGGCCAGGGTCCGAACGTAAGGCTATTTTATTTTCAGGGCCAAAACTTCTGGCAACATTTTGTCTGTGTTTTGGCCCTTTGGTTGCAGGGGTGGTTGGTGATTGAGGGGGCCTAGACTAAGCACGTGGCTCGCAACACGGAACGGACCTAGGTAAGCGCTTATGGCCAATACAATCAGCCTAGCGATCCAGCCTAACCCCCCCACGACGATCAATGAATGATAAATTAGGAATCCTTCTAACGCACGAAACATGTACATATTCTGTAGTTTGAGCTGGCGGACGTTATTCGAGGCTGAATCATTTCCAACATAAAGGGCTGTGGCCGCATTGGGACAATAATTTACAGCCTTGACGCAGCGAAGGGATAAAATGTAACACAAACAGAGTCATCATTTATCGTAACAAAATTATCGTTAGCTTGGTTGGCTCGCGATCGTCTGAAGCGCCACCAAAAGACCATATCTGCCGCTAGTTATGCATGTCTTTGTCTTGCATTCCTTGTTGGCGAATTAGAGCAGTTTGCTGGCCATTTGGGAAAGTGCCACTAGCATGATTTTGTGGTAACCGTGCGACCATGGTCCTGAGGAGCAAATCTGACGCCTGACTGCGCTGGTATAGTAAAAGGTGAAAAGAAGCGGTTTACGGGTCAACAGCTAGTATTACTGCTATGTATTGGTAGAAACTTGTGTTCATCTGTAGTGCCTAGTAAAATTGATAGATATTTGATCGAATGGGAAGTTCTCTGGCCATATCAATGTAATTACCCAGCGTTTGCTGAAACTAAGGGCAGTCTGGCGTTAGCGAGTGGGGGATGGTAACCAGTCCAGTGAGCCTAATATCCCAGAGGAGCCCTTTCGTCACCTTCGTCCGCTTCGTCCGCTTCGTCTGCTTCGTCTCCTTCGTCTCCCATCGTCTCCCATCGTCACTAACATGCATCTACCACGAAGCATCACTGTTCGACTGGAGAAAAGTCCCCAACAGCCTCAAACTCCATCCTAAACGGACGTGCAATTCGAAGATACATATCATCGATCTGGAAGCCGCCCTCCTACCCGATTAGGAAGGTGTGGCTTACTGACCTGGGAGATACTGACCACATCAACGACTTCGAACATGGCTTTGTCGCAGACCATGCTCCCTATTCTCGCCCTTCAAGAGATACGACCAAGATGAGGAAGAGTTGAGTATCCAAATTCTACACATTCTCGATGCTCAAATCGGACCTGTGCCACGAGCACATGTCCGTCGCCCCGACAATCGTTCCGACATGACCTTCTGCATCACAACACTTGTTCCGAAGGCAATGCAACAAAGGTAACGAATCGTCAATATACCGTATCATTCACCAGCAGCAGGAGTACGCAGAATCGTTACTGCATCCGTTACTTGCTCATCGTGAGCGGCATATTCGTTATAATGTCTCAGCGCTCGGCATTTTTGGAGTGAGGATATACTTCCTCTACGAAGCGGCTAGCTAAGCTACGACGAAAAACCAACTCCGTATCTACCTCTTCATCGATCTTCATCGGTCTTTCGCCTATACTTCGTCTTTGCTTGTCTCGGTTTATCGAAAGCTTTACGGCCAGGTATATTTGGACGGTTACAGGCTGCAGAAATCGAGATTCACCTACAGGCATCTACCACAGCTGGTGTTATCCTCGCCGCTGAGCATAATCTCTCATGTAGATCTTGATACTTTCTACGCGCAGTGCGAAATGGTTAGACTTCGCGTCGTGGAAGATCAGCCTCTGGCTATTCTGGACTGCCAGTGCCATGAGATTTTTGCAATATTTCGCTTTTGAACACCGAGACACTTGCGTTCCCTAGGTGGAGTCAAGGCCGCATCGACTGACTGGGAATTGCTTGCTTGCCTTATGATACATATTTTCGGCAGATTCAAGATTTCAAGAAACGACATCCAGCACTCGCGAACCTGTTCCTCGTTAGCTGATATGGACATGTTCGCCGTTCTGTGTTCAGCTATGGAATTCGTTGACCTCAACTACCATCCAACCGCTCGAGCAAAGAATCTAGCAAAAAGCCAACAGGGAAGAGCCCTGTTTGTAAACTGATTCTTAAGCGTCATCTGTCTACAGCAACTCGCAGGAGTCTTTCGGCTTTCATCAATGATCCTACACTGTTAGCAACCCGACTGTAGGGTTTTACTTTTCCCTCGTCTGCCATGAGCTTTTGGGGTAAATCATCCTCAGGACATCTCCGACTTCGCAGAGAATCGACAGCAACAGCCTCTGTGATACGAGGAACAGTACTACAATACCTACGGCTCTTCGATATCTGCAAATCCGTCTTGACATTTTCCTCGGAGGTTATTCTTAGAGTTGTAGGTAGCTTTGGGCCGTCGGATCAAAGTCATCAAGCCATCGCAGAGTCTTCGAAACCAACGACACCAAAGAAGTGCATAAGGTGTATATGGTAATGATCGATGGGGTAGCAGATCTGGGCAAATGGCGAATACCTGTTACAATCAACGATCTAAGCAAGCCTATCCTCAACAGGATTTGTCGACGACAACCTCTCTACCAGCCTTTCCACCAACTTTCTCGCCAATTTCTGAAGCCTCGGCTTGCCTATACATATCCCTTGAGCATTCGACGACTTGTTGTTCGATTTGTTTCTACCTTTGGTTTATGCTGGCGATAGCTTCGAAATGCGCTCGTTTAGTTCATCTCCCTACCTTAGTACGCTCCGACGACCACGTGACTAAAGACTCCCTCTTGTTCACGTCACGAAACGACGCGCATATTTGATAAGGACGATAGATTGACGACACGGAAAGATCTGCGGCATCAATTGCTCAGAGATAGATGCAGATAATGTGCTAGCAAAGCGGTCAGAATGATGGTAGTGAGTTCTTGCAACCAGCGCCATTGGAAAGAAGATTGGCGATCAACGCAACCCTTATTTCAATGAATGGAACGAGTAGTGTGTCTGGATACCAACGGAATCGTTTAGCATTATGACTGATCAAGATATTTGTCGATGTTGTCTCTTGCAGCGATTTGCGAAGGGAATTTCTGGCGACTTGGACCACATACTTTCTGGACCTCCTCGCTAAATGACGATGAGAATACGGAACCTGCGAAGTAAGCGGCGCTTGTGCACCAGCAGCAGTCGGTTTATCACAATTATAGCACACAACGCCATCAAGGAACGGGCGAAAACAAGAAGACTAGAAGCGGAAATGGAAATGCTGGGGATCTCTACAGCACAAGCAGCATTCGCACGGAATGTGGCTTCCTGCAATGTGTGTACTCGTTCCCAATCTCCAGATCCACCTCTTTAGAGGATACTGATTCGATTCAGCCAACGCAAGAAGCCGAGACATGGGTTGACCTGCATGGTGTAGTGAAGCCGCCTCGAGTCCCAATTAAGCCGGTATAATCTTTGCCCCATACTCTTTTGCTCGTTCATAGCTGATGATCCTTTTGCCCAGGACCCTCAACCAATTGCTCCTCCAAATGAAACATCGAAATCAACAGCAAGAAATCCGAGCGGGACAAAGGAAAGCAGGGGAAAGGGACACAGCGCGAGAAAATGGCGAAAGCCTACTATTCGACATAAACCAAATTCGAGCGGACGGTCGAGCCAGTCGTGCGTACAAAACGAATGCCCATGGGCCGCCTATTGGAATCATATCACTGAACTGAGGACTAGTTCTGGCCACACAATAGCCTCTACAGAACTAGGTGTATTGGCAGGCGAGATGGTCATGGGATCAATGATGGCACAGTAATCCTAGTGGTTTTATGCATAGTTGGTCTGGATTAGGAATAAAAGGGTGTTTGGATTGCCTTTCTGCTTGATCAAGATAAGGCGAGCACAAGGCAAGTATGTATAAACTACAGATTTGTAGATATATATATCTGACTTGTGAGAAATGACATCTCTGCAAGAAAAAGTTGTCTGTATATTACTCCTGGTGAAATTGCGTATCTCGATCGCCTCGGAAATTTGCCTCAGCGATGTCCTTTTATATGTGCAATTCGGTAAAACACTTGGTCAGTTTCTGGACTTGGAAAAAGGGGTAGCTCGCTTGACTGGAATGTGCGGGGTCCGGAAGTGCTAGGCACTCTTGCTATACTCAAGCCTCAGGACTGCCTTGCTAATGCAATCTTTCTATCTTCTTTATACGATTCTGTTTATCTCATTGCTTAATGTAACTTTACTCAAGTCTTAATTCGGCGTAAATCCTGAGTTGGATTTCGCACGCCTCTCTCAAGGTTTAGTTCAATTCCGAGGGACAATTAGGCAGCGATGTGTTGCACAATGCCGGACATGAACGATATCCTTGCGGACAAGAACAATTCTCATTGTATTTGTTTTTCCTTACTTCAGTCTAGCCCCTCTCGCGTTTACATCAAGCTCCGAAGATATAATGTCGTCATTCATCTCTTAGCGCATCCCTTCCAAACCTCATGCATTCTTTCAACATCAACCAAGATCAACAAAACTACGCCGAATTCCATGCATCCTCAAAATGTCACAACCACTAATCCTTACCCTACGCCTCGACGCCGCTTCCGAAACCCTCCTCACCACCCTCCGCACCCGCTTCTTTCCCTCCAAGCTCAACTACCTCTCCGCGCACATCACCCTCTTCCATGCTCTTCCCTCCTCCCACCTGCCCCTTTACACCGCCCTTCTCACCAATCTCTCCACTACCACCCATCCCTTCACCATCGGACTCAAATCTCCTTTTTTACTAGGGAAGAAAGGGGTAGCTATTAATGTGGCGAGTTTCAAATTGAGGAAATTGCATGAGGAGTTATTGAAGGAATTGGATAAGGAGGGAGTTAGGTTAGGCGAACAGGATAGGGGAAGGTTAAGGCCGCATGTTACGGTTCAGAATAAGGTGGGAGAGGAGGAGGCGAGGCGGTGTTTGAGGGAGTTGGAGGGGGCATGGGAGGAGAGGGCTGGCAATGCGGAGGGGCTCAGTTTGTGGAGGTATGAGGTTGGTGGGGAGTGGACTTTTCTGAGAGATTTTGCTTTTGGGGGAAAGGAAGGATGACTATGAGAGAAGGGTCGAGAGAGTAGTGGGGTTGGTATGTGGTTTTTGTTTCTATTCTTGATTTCTTCATGTAGCTGATGCTCGAAAATAATATTAAAGTATTTTTCGAAGTAGTAGGATTTCGATATAATATTTAGCCATCTTTTGCTTGATATACTCTTATTTCCGCATTTATTTCTTCGGTGCTGGTTATAGTCAGTGTTGCTGATTTGATGTTTTCATTTTAATGGTAATACCTACATCTCATTCATACCATCTCAGCTTCTGCTTCTGCATCTCTCTTATATGTACCGTAGTTGCTGCAGCGATGGTCAAAAGGGAATCAAGTGAGGATTTTCGTGTTGAAGCTTCTTACCCATATTTTCCATAATTTCCGTAGCCTTTATAATCTCCGTAATTGGAAATTGCGGTCGAGGTTGGAGTGGTAGTTGATGTAGCAGTGGATGAAATGGAACTGGAGGTGGAGGAAGATGCATTTGAGGTAGATGATTTTGGTGCAGCGAGGACGGTGGAGGCCAATGCCACAATGGCGAAGAGTGTGAACTTCATGTTGAAGAGCTACGAAGGATGACTGAGAGTTGATTCCAGTTGGAGTATTTATTGAGTATGCTAGAGGTGGAGAACTCGCGTGCCCTTTATATGAGTAAGTCGAGAGACATAGCGAGAGTTATTTGACTTGACACATTAGGATATCAAGGCACAGCGTTGTAGATTACATCTACGGTTGCCCCGATACGAGCTAGATGGTGCACATTAGGTGGCTAGCGAATACTAAGTATTAGCATCAAACCTAGAAGGGACGAGCATGTGAGATTCTGTGCATCCATCTAGCCTCTAGTAAGAGAAGAAGGCCCGATGAGGAAGTCTAGTCTCAGCACGACTGTCACCTCGGCAAATTGCGTATCAAGAGTACGAAGTGTTATGTTTTACATGACTGTCCCGGTACATAATCCATGACATGCTTCTCCTCGGTCATTTCCTTCGATAGGATATAGCACTTTGTAAAATAGTTGACTTATTAGCTTCGTTTCGAAGAGTCGTTGGAGTCCAGATCTTTGTTTCCAGGCGTACCAAGTTGCTTGAGAGCTAGAATGTTCTGGCCCTTCTAGGTGCTCATGTAGATGTGCAATGACTTGGGATGAAATCTCCCTAACACCAATTACAAAATTTGTTCGACTACAGCTGAATTCAAATAGTACTAGTACTGTGGCTGGCGGGTGTCTCAAATTTAGCGGGGATCATTACCCCTTCCGTGCTCGATCCTCTATCAACAAGGCTGAATGATCAACGCTGTTGCCAGATGCGGCAAGAAGCTGGACTATGATGGGGCTAGCTCCCGCTATCCTAGTCCACGGCTTTGCCGGAGAAGGAGCTAAATGTAACGAGGTAACCTCACATACTTCGTACATCCGGTGCACGCCAAGCCAAGTTCATGGCGGGGTCGAGACACAAGTGTTCGAGCTGAACACAGTTTGCGCAATGTGAAGGCGATGCACGATTTTGATTGTGCATTACACTTGTGAATGGTGCTCTGAGGAGGCTGCATGCTGCAAGGCAAGTGTGTCGCAGTCTCAACCCCATCGGGACAGAGGTCCATCTTCATGTTCAAGCTCGTCCTGTTTTCTGTCAACTCTGTGTGTCTGATATCTTTAAATCTGTTTCATTTCAAAGTTCTCAGTTCAGAAACACCCCAAAAAACATGTTCCATTCTCAACCCGAGAAGACAATCCGTTTCAGTCCACTTGTTCAATCCGAAGAGAACGATGTCGAGCTCTCTGACTCTGAACAAACTCTAAGTCCAAATTTGCAACAAAGGCGGAAACCTCAAGTGTTCTTCCTCATCCTTCTATTTATTTTCGCGACTTGTACGTTATTGCTTGGCTTCATGCTTGGTAGGATATCAGCTTCCAACACCTCAGCATGGGCCACAAAGATCACTCAGTACTGTCAGTCACCATGCATTCTTCTCTCAAGTCAGAATCCTGATGGGATCATAGCACCAATACTCGACGACATACCCCTCACCTACACCCTTACACAATTCAACGGATCCTTCCTTCACGAAAACATCTACCGACAAGCTGCAATTCCAGCAGTAGATGCTGCATGGGAAGCACTCGGCATCAACTATCGCGCCCTAAGAATTCCCTCTTCGCTCGCATCCAAATCCGCCCTTTCATCCTCTCAAGTCCAAATCTCCTCCAAATACGGCGGCGGCTACCCCGCCAACGTCGAAGGCTTGCATCATTTACACTGCCTGAATCTCGTACGCCAAGCATTGTGGTATAACTACGACTACTATCATGCCCTCGGCCAAGGAGCATTTAAGAATGAGGAGTTTATTGTGAGGAAACATGTTAGTCATTGTGTGGATATACTGAGACAACAGTTGATGTGTACTGTTGATGTTGGGGTTCTGGGACAGGTGTGGGTGAATAGGGATGCACCGGAGGCATTTACAGATTTCAATACTAGGCATATGTGTAGGGATTTCGAGAGGGTGAGGAGGTGGGCGGAAGAGAGGCAGATGCCAGAGACGGTGCCAGAGGATTTTTTGCAGCCGCCGAAGCTAGGAGATGTTTTGGAGGCAATTCCATAGTCATGAATGAAGCATGTTGATTATGTGAAAATTGGTTCTCGAAAAATATTCGATTGATGCTTGCTAAGCAGAATAATTTGAGGATGCTCGCTCCAAAGTACTAGCTAATACAGGAAGGACTGGTCTCCTTGATGGGAAGAAAAACTCCAGCGGGACCTAATTTCTGGCCCATACAAATACAGAACGCCAGCAATGCCGCTATATCATGCCATGCCTTCCCATGCCATGCTATGCCCTTCCATTCCGTTCGGTTTCGTTCTCCTCTATTATGCCCCGTGTAAATGATACCGCCAAAACGCCTCGCTAAATCGCTCACAATCCAGAATCGATCTGATCAACAACATACTCTCCAGTAAAAGTACTCCAATCTCTACACGTCTGCGCCATAATGCTCGGGATCTGCTCCTTCGCGATATCCGCTGGTCTCTCCAAAACCGTAACGTACAAGCCTGCACTTACGTGCCAGGCAATGTGGCAATGCAATGGCCAAGCACCTGGATTATCGGCCTCGAACTGAATGACCAAGAATCCTTGTGCGGGAACGATTTGCGTGTCTCTTCTTTGTGGGTTATTGCCGTTGATGACGGTAGTTCCATCCCAGCTTCCTGTTCCGACGTTCAGGACGTAGAAGTTGTGGCCGTGTAGATGCATGGGGTGGGCGGCGGGTCCGGGGTTGTTGATGACGATGCGGATGGAGGAGTTGGAGCCGAAGTTGTAGACGTTCCATTCGGGGTCGGGGAAGGAGTCGTTGCCGGTGGCGGCGAGGAGGAAGACGGGGCTGTTGTAGTCGGCGCGGAAGGAGATGTCGTTCATGGTCCAGAGCCAGTACCCAGTTTCGTTCTGGGCGAAATTGATGCCGATGTCTTTGGTGGTGGTTGGTGTGGATGGCTTCATCGAGTAGAGAGGTGTGGTGATGTCGATGGGGTCCTGGGAGAGGTTAGTGGATGGGATGGGTGGGGTAGAGTGAGAGGGTACTTACATTTGCGCACTGGTGGGCGACAGAGTCGATAAAGGCCGGCCAAGCGGTGGTGTTGGGTGTTCTCATGGTGTTGTAGTAGACGACGGCTGTGGCATCAGGTTGATTGGTGACGGAACATCCGTTCCCGGCTAGTGAAGAACGCATGGTGTATGATTTTCCTTTTGCGTTTGCTGGAGCTGTGACGAGGACATCTGTTCGCTGACCGATACCCAAAGTGACCACTTTATCTTTGTGAGTAATGGAACCCGAAAGGGAAAATCTTTTTGGACATACCTTGAGTGCTATAGGAGTGTACAGGCACAAAATCTTGAGCGATGACAGTAAGGTTGTGGCCATCGATCGAGAACTTCTGCATGCCTTCCGCGCCAGCCTGTAATGAATTAATATCATAATTTTTGCAAAGAGTAAGAAGAATAAAGGAAAATATCGCTTACGTTTATCAAGCGAAGTCTGTGGGTCTTGCCAGGTGTGAATTGGAAAGTGGCAACTCCAGCGTTACTAATGCAAGTAGCGGTGTCATTGAGGCTCTTAGTTGAACAGTTGAAGTTATTGTGTCCATTAATGAGGTTGTTGTCTGAAGGTTGAAGCTGGACACATGTTAGTCACGTGTTCCACTTTTGGTAAAGAGAAGCAGCACATACCACTTCAGCCTGGTTGGTCGAAATGACATCTTGGACAATACTATAATAATCCTTGTGGAAATAATCAGTCAACAAGACTGGGCCAATGTCGATGTCGTATTGAGCAATGGAGGGACCGTGAATGATCATCGGTCCAAAGAGTCCTCCAGCATATTGAGCAGAGTAATGGGCATGATACCACGATGTGCCGTACAGGTCCGCAGTAAATGTGTACGTAAACGTGCCGTTCGGTGGAATAGGGCATTGCGAGATACCAGGGACTCCATCCATATATTGAGTGCCTTTTTGCAAAATACCATGCCAATGCATAGCCGTTCCTTCAGGTGGGCCGGTGATCTCGTTGTGTACAGTGACTTGGATGGTGTCACCCCAATTTGCTTCAATCATTGGGCCCGGGAACTGGTTATTGACGAGGAGTACACTTTTTTCATATCCATCAGGCGCTTTCTTTCCTCTTGAGATTGTAAAATCATAGGATCTAATAACACCAGTCTTTGGAGGATTGCCTATAACAAGATCCATCGTTAATGATAATTGTCCTCTCATAGAACAATAGAGACTGACTATAAGGGTTTGTATTTTGAACTGTTGCACTTCCCCAAGGCTGCCCTTGTGGTAATGGCTGAGACGATGTTAATAATGTATTATGCACATAGCACGATGGAAGTACTAACAGTAACTGGATTAGTGGTTTGGAGGTAGTTGACGGGCATATTAGGGTAGTTGTCTACATCGTTGTTAGATAAGTGTAAAAAGCTGAAATAAGTTGAAGACTTACTTTGCCCGGCAACGAGAGAACCCCAGGCCAGGGCCATCAAGGTAGTGAAATGCATCGTTGCAATTGATGTGGAGTTGATCGAAGCTGTATTGCAGATCTAGAGTAGAATGAAGCTGCAATGTACTGAAGAGACAATATGAGAATGTTTCCAAGACTTATATCTTGAAAGACAGGACACAGCACAAGCTATGAGTAGATTCTGACCCATGGCATTGACTGCGCTTACCCCCGTATGACAGTCGTCGAAGAACGAACAGATAGCTCAAAATAGCATGTCCCAGTATCTCTGGATCTCGGGAGCCCCATGGCTGGTACGCTGTGTCGGTGCTGCGGCCCACACTGGCAGACCGGAAGCGGCAATCCCAATCATGCCTGTAACGACAAGGCTGACACCTGGGGACGATCTGTGGCTTGAACCATCCGATCGATTGACCAGGCTGATGGGCGTGGAAAAAAGCAGCCAATAAGAGGGTGTATGGGCTTCTGCTCAGGGTAAGCATTATTTCAATAGTCTCTGCGGCCCCATGATCTGGGCATGGGTCTTCGGGGAGATGCCCTGACCGACACATGGTGAAGTGGAGGCCTTGATGCTTGGCGGACCTCCATGCGTCTGTTGTCTAGGTAAGATCCGGAGCCGTTACCTAAATTGGTTAGAAGTGAGATACGGTTCATCTCTCTGATGTCAGAAAGCACTAGATTTCTCTTTCCGTAAAACTGAAATACGACTACCGGACACTCAATATGAGACACAGTCATTCCTGCTGAGGAAGATCTGGCAAGAACAGGGGTGGCATCTTGGATAGCATATGCCAAGGATATTGGTCCTGGTAAAGATGCAGCTTGGGATCTCGCTATATTGAGCTGCACTTGAGATTGGATCCCTATCCTCAAAGATGCCGAAAAAGGGTTGCAGGTGGGTGGCACAGTCAGTGCGAATTTGAGGGCTCAGGAAGCGCGCTGACGGGCTGACAGCCTTGTATTTTAGAAACTGTAGCAGCCGCGCCTGACCATCGGAGATTCTTTTTTCCCGAGAGCTGCTTACTGGAGCCTCTCGTGTTGTATCCTCTTGGAAAAGATATTGAAGATTTGACATATTGTTGATCTAACAAAGAACTAGCAAGCCAAGAGTTATTCGGATAAAGATACTGTTAGAAAAAAGGTACTTCGTCAAACGCATTGTAAAAATGCCAAAAATAGACCAGAACTTCATGTTCTATTCAGATGCAGCAAGAGCCTCGCGGGCGAAGCCCAAGACAAGGTTATCTATAGGGCAGAGGATATACAGAGGGTTGAGAGTGGAGGGTGAGGTCCTCGTAAGGCCCGCTCCTGCAAAGGATGGGTGCGAGACAGGAAGTGGGAGGGGGCTGAGGGTTCGTCGACCAGGCTGCTGCCACGACTCTCCTCTCGTTGGCCCCGCTCACGAACAAGTACCGAAGCCAGGATGAGGAGATCAATGCCCTGTGCGCAATGCTTGACCGTCTGATGTCCTGTGCTGACAGCCGCCGTGTCGTTCACGACGAGCGACCAGCACGAAACGAGGGTGTGTCGCGATGGATGCAAGAGGATGCAGGCTGCGTTGACATGATGCACCCTCAACCGCCCTCGCTTCTGCTCACGACTAAGGACCGATCTGGACTAGCGTCTGACCTGAGCCTCCCCAGCTTCCCCCAAAATTCTCACACAGTGGCTGCGCTCGCATGCGCGGTCAAATCAATTCGCTACCATTTCGACCTCTTCCCCATGTCATGAGCCCGACCTGAAAATAGTCTGCGATGGATTTTCCGGGGGATCGTGTCGCAAGCTACAGGCAAGAAATACGACCAGTCGCACACCTGTCTTATGCACGGCGCTCCAGGTTTCGGTACCTGCGATCTCGTACCCTTTCCTAACCTTATTATCCATCGCCTTGTCATTGGTGTCGGGACTCGGGAGGCATCAAGCTTTTGATGCCCCTTGATGGATCCTTTGCCGTACTTCGTCGGAACCCCGGGTTGAAACCCTTGTTCACTTTCTCTATAAGGTATCCGCTCCCAATACCCGACACGGCACGGGCTTTCTGTGTCGGCACTTCTCACGTGAGCCGTTCCGGGAGCCGTCGACGGAACGCCATGCATTCGAGCACACCTAGAAGATCAAACCCGTTCGCGATATGAAAGATTTTCCTCCTACACCAAGCTTCTCAGCCGCTCGGGAGCCTTCACGACTCGACCGAACCTACAAGATTTACGAGATCTCACGGGCAACGCATCGTATTATTGGGTCTACTCCCTTCCTGATAAGCTTTCTGAGTCTCGAGGCTCCGATAGGGCTGAGAAGAACGAGTAAAGAAAACACAGTCAGACAGACTCCCGTCGTCTCCGCTGGCTCGCTAGATATCGTCTCCGGAGCAGCTTAAGAGCCTTTAAGACTGCATCGCTCATCGGCCGAACCGAACGGTCATCTTATCATTGATATGTACTTCCACTGGTAGGAGTAGCCTGTAAGCTTTTCGAACTGTCTCTAATATTTTCAATAGTTTCGTACGCAAGTTGATGGCTTGGCTACATGCCCAATGCTGATAGTCTTGAGTCTTCCCTATTCAACTCTGTGCTTGCTTGTACTCGAGCGTCAGTCGTCGGCCAATCCGGACGGTCATCTGATCGTTGAGATGCATATCATACTAAGAGCTACCACTGATACGAGTGTATCTTGGAAACTTTTCGAAGTGTCTCTAATATTTTCAATAGTTCCTCATGAAACTAGAGTGAGCTAAACGCTTAATGCAGGCATTTGTAGGTCTTTCTTACTCAACTCTGTATCTTCTGATACTTGCCTTGGCCGTCACAAGAACACTCAAATTTGAGTCCGAGACTACTTAGGTACCTCCATGGCCTGTGCGACCCGCCCATTTTCGTCCATGTACATCTGATTTTTACATCTTTATACTTTCAGTCTTAATTTCGAGAATCGGCGCAAGCTCTACTAATGCAAGGGATTGGTATTTGTATCTGTTCCTTAACTCTTGCAATGGGATTGGCCGTGGGTTGCAAGTCTTTCTTCGAAGGCACACAACGACCTAACGCTTAAGCTAGCCGAACAGACAATTATATTATGTTATACACTTGAAACCATCTTTTTCGATAGTTATTGTTGGATTTCCGAGGGAGCAGCGATAGAGCTTGTCAGATCTGACTTCTATACTCTGGTGGCTCAATCTTCATTTCAAGTGGGACGCTAACACGCGTTAGCAGCGAATTTCGAGATTTACAGTATTGTATGCAGTTTCATTTACGTGCATTTTCTTCTATCCAACGTGAGGTCTGCTAACAAGACAAAAAGCTGTTCGGCGCAACGACGGTCATGTGACGGCCGATCATGGGCGAACCATTCCAGCGGCCAATTACTTCCCAGTCTTCCGCATTTTGATTTCTTAGACGAGACAGAACACTCCACTCGTTAACAAATACCGTAGATGCTCTATTACTAAGCTTGAATAATAGTCTAGGGCATGAAACATGCCCGCTGCTTACTGGTGTGGTGGCTGTGAATGTATGCCAATAACACGACACTCATTTAACCGGAAACGTCCTTTTGGCCTCACAAGCTGAAGCATACCCCTTCAAATGTCTGTGTACGTTCTTGCTAAGTAGCCCTTGTTTCCAATCGGAGGCATGATGAACAGTATTGTTTAGTCTATTGCTCTTCTCGTGGATTTGGTTCTCAATCGTTCGTTGGGTCTTTGTCCTTTAGGAGAAGGGATTCCCAGCAGAGTGGAAGCTATTGTCAAGGTCACAATAACGCTCGATTTGCGGCGCAGCCTGCCAACACGACTCGCATGCTTTCTGAAACGGGGGATGCCTGAACCCTAAAAATCTCGTTGTTTGGTCCCATCTTCGTGACTTCCGTTCATCGTTACTGCTTTCCCACAACTGTGCTTAATTCGTGATATTAATTCTAGCTTCTGCCAAGCACTTCCTATCGTCGCTATCTAGCTACTGCTAGTCAGTATCTTACTCCGTAAGATCACGACCTGTTAGAAAGGCCTCTCGCATGCCTGAAATGGAAGACGACATCACAAACTCGCGTCGCTCGCCTCGCGATCCACAGGTTAATGTTTCGTCTCGGCCGCCAAGCCAAGATTCGTTACTATCCCCATCGATGACGGTCTCCTCAGCCACTGATCGGGACTTGCTTCTTCAACGCAAATCTCCACTTCCTCGTAAACTACGAAGATCCATGGAAGACACTCCTTACATCGATGTGGAATTTCAAAAATCCTCAAGCAAGGGGCTAGCGGCGAATATCCACGAACTACAGGCGACCCAACTTCTTCCCCCCAAACCGTTTCGGCAGACACAACGATTTCTTGGCATTAAACTTGGACGCTGGCGTTTGACTGTCCGCCATGCCTCCATATTTTCAATACTGTTTGTTGTGATATTCGTTCCTGTCTATTATGCAACTCTAGCGCCTTCTTCGTTCGATAATAATGCTTTTTACCCATTTGCGTACGACTGCTCTGCGTCACCTGGATGGCTCGGAATCGACATCCGATTTGGAAGATTCAGCTATGGGGAGGCGAAAGCAATCGACTTGGCATGGAATTGGGTCGTCGGTCGGGGAGTCCAAGGAATCCTAAGCTTGATAGCATATCGAGTTTTCAGTGATGCACTGCTTCGAGCTGCTGAGATGACTCATCTCTCTTTCGAGCTTTTTGCATCCTTGTCGTTGTACTCAAACAGGTTGGATATGGCCTGGCAATTAATGAAAGGACTTGGTAAGAGGGGAAATTGGAGGACAAGGTCCATTTTCATGTTCCTTCTCCTTTCCACCGGCTATCTCCTAGCGTTTCCGTCGTAAGTTCCGAATAACCGCGCCTCACTGGGAAGTATCGCTGACGCTTTCATGTCAGCCTTTTGGATGTATGCAGTGGGTATGAAGCTTCCTATACGACAGCTATTTCATGGCCAAACGGAACTATTGAGGTCATTACCGATAATCTTATTTATTGTAAGTGCTCTCTATCTCAACTCTATTCGGACCCAACCTTTTGGCTTAGCTGCTACTCGCGTTAATCTGTACTACTACAAAGTCCCAAGGCTAATAATTCGAAGGGACCTCTAATTCATCAGGCGTCGCGACTAGTCAAGCCTTTTGCGTGAATTACAACAAGACAGACCCCGCTAATTTCAACTACACCATCTTTAAGGACAGCGATAGCATTGAATGCCTGCTGGCAGTCTATTATTGGACCGATCCATTCCTCAATCAGACATATTGGGAGCAGTTTGACATAAACCCTAAGACAGTCTACGATCCTACCACTTGGGGTCAATGGCATTTCTGGCCTAGTGAAGCTCAGAACTACGACTGCATTCCAGAAGGCGGGGTGTACCAGGTATTTCCATCCCAAAACCATTATAAATGATTCCAGTACTAACAGTCACATAGTGGGGTTTCTCAAGTCACTGGCTCATGGTCGCCGCAGTCGTAAACAGTGCCTGGCTCCTCGGGCTCTGGCTCCTCTGGGTAGATGCTGACACGAACAGCGAGTTATGCAGGAAGAGGCGACGGCTGGGACTGTGGAGAGCAGTGGCGGACATTTCGGAAGCGATGAGAGAGGAGCTGGGACCGAATATTTGTGCGTATGATGAGAGCGAGTTGTCGAAGGCTCTGAGCAAGAAGCCACCGCTGAAGTATTATGCTGATCCCGGGGATGGGTATACACCGGGACATCTTGGTCTATCATCGAAGAGGTCTGGACCGGCGAGGCTGGAGTGGGATCATGATTATGGACATGAAGAATGATGGGCAAGAAAAATGTTCAGTGCAGTTCGGGTTGTATTTTCATATTAATCTAAGAGATTATCACACTGAGTTCTGGGAGTGCTTGTGAGCGTAGAAATGGCATATGCAAAGAGTATTGATAAATATCTGTCTGAATTCTAAAACTAAGGAGAGAGAGGGAGCAGGAGTTCATATATTTGTCTGATCCCTGCCAGTCCCGTGATCACCGCATTTACTGTTTCCAGTGCCTCAGGCCCCAGTTCTTGTGACAGAGATGGATTTGAGGATAATGCAAAAACACTGTCTCGTTTATATCTAAGATGATCTCGAGGTATACATACATCATTAGAAAGCTTGCATACTTTTTATTATAGATCGATCGGAGCTCCGTCAGCACTACGTGTTTTCTGCCTAAGATGACTCGAGACGAGCCTTCTTCTCGTGCATTTTCAAATATGACCGCACCTTCTTTGAGATAGAAGTAAACTCTGTCAGCGAAGCGGGAAGAAGTGATTCTTGTTTCAGACCCGTAAGTCGGGACAAGGGTCGAAAGGGGGTTGTGATGGGCATCACGTGGCCGCATTCTCGCGTCGGTGCGCTGCTTCCTTTTCTGGCTTTCCTTGATAACTTCCTTTCTTCCCTCACAATCATCAACTCCAATGATCACCTCGCAAGATCGGTGACGTGTCATCATGATCAAAGAACTGATTGATTATGGTTCCATGGACTGTCGGCGTCTCAAAACAAAGTTCTCTCGCGTTTTCTGAGTCTACGCCAGAGCTGTGCTTCAACATACTCGACAAGATCTAGCTTGGTGGATTGGCTTTGCTTGGTACAACTATCCGTCTTCAATAGAAATGCCGCTAATGAGATGCAGCTCGCATTTCAAAATCCATTCACGGACAGGCATCCCGATTCAGAAAGTCCACCTCAGTGTCGGCAACAGCCTGGCCTCTTTGGCGGCAGAACTGGCATAATCACCCGTGGTGGCTTACAACCATTAACTCAAGGTGCGAGACACGATATCTGCGTACGATCCGATTCTTGCTCCTTTACGCGCTCAAAAAAACATCTGAAATATGGAAAACTCGTGACAGACTCGAGGTGGACTTGCCTCACTCCATGGCTTCGGGACGATCCAAATCGCACTAGGCTGACTACTACAGAGAAAGCATGAGAATACTTGAGCACACCGACATCTTCGGAACGCCTTGATTTAGGCTCGTTGCATATTGTCGAGGGCATATGGTCCCAAGAGCCTCAGTGCTAGCGATCGAGCATCTTCACCTGGGCGACTATTTGCCCTTTGCCTCTTTACGAGGTTTTGTCGATACCACTTCTTCGACAAGCCTATCTCGATGGAATTCGACGATTTGCTAAACTTCATATAACTGGAAGATGTGCTCGAATATGAAGACATCGACAAGATTCTTAACCACCCACCTCGATTCGACGACGCTTTAGGAAACCCATTCGTGCAAAACAGAATAATGACTAGTGATCTAAGACTACTTGAAGGCCGGTACATCAACCTCAGATGCCTAATTGCTAGGGGCGTAGGAAACGAGTACAAATGGGATTCTAGATGGCCTCCAGCACAAGAGAAGGACGATATAAGAAATGGGGACTCTGTAACGCCAACTCTTGGGTATCAAGTTATTGAGCAAGGTCTGGAGCTACGATCGACTCTCGATGCTGCAGTGCTGTTCACAATGTTCCCCAGCTGGTACCAATATCACGGGCAGACATCCGCTCTGTTACAGTCTAGTCGTTCTATGGATGATGGGTTCTGGGAGACAATTACATTACTCCGCGGAAAGTGGCCGACACTTACTAGGGTGCGTATAAATGGACTCGGTGATGAACCCCGCCGACTGCAGATAAGAGTCTGCCTCCAGACACAGTTAGACATGAGAGCTCATACAGACGATTCTTTGAGAATTGGATTAGGAAATCTCCGCATTCAAATTCAGAAAGCAGTGGGCAAATTGTTCTACTGCTATGATAGCAAGAATCGGATCTTAAGATAGGGCTTCATCGGCTCACACGCCGGAGACGAATGGTCCGCCGTTATCTAGAACTCGCGCCCTTGCTCAACGTTATTTCACTCCCGAAGATAGTCCAGATCTTGGAACAACCCTCCAACCCCACATGCCACGCCTCCGCCCTTTCCGGGTAAGGTGCCCGTGCGTCGGCTCACGAGTGGAGAGAAGCGAGCGGCAAGCTGTTTCCGACGGAGACATTATCCAAAGCTCTAGCTTATCGCTACTTCCAACATCGTCACCGCGCTATCCCGACTTCTAATGCCAGGGAAAGTTTGGTCCGCCGCAGGGCCGCCGGCGTAGGAGTCAGAGTGAAGGTGCAGATGAACGTTACAGTTCAATCGGCATGGTAAACGCTTTCGGTCAGAGATCGGCATGAAGGTATTGCCACGCGGAAACTTCACCGGTCAGACAAGGTCACTGCAATTGAACTTCAATTGTTTGATTCAAGGTATCATTGCTATCCTAATCAACAAGTTCCTAATCCAAATGTCCTCCTGAAAGCGGCTTCTTGACCCGGATACGAACTTCCCCATTCTCTTTTCCGCTCTTCGAAAGGATCGTATTTCTCTTCTCGACATCTGGACATTAATACCTGGCTGTTCCATGCTTGCCAATCATATAATCCCGTCTCTGGTTTGAAAATATCATCGTAAGGCAATTCTGCCATTGCACCCATAAATGTTTGGAATGGTTGCGGTCCCCATGACGGACTCGCTGGATATTCAGAGTGACGTCCTAGTACGGGACTATTATTGACAATTTCAGGAAGTCCATCATGCATTACTGGCCACGAGTCTTCATAAAGCGTGTCTAGCTCGTCCATTTCAGGCTCGGGGCTTTGCTCCTCTGACTGTGGTTCGGAATTTGGTGGTGAGGGAAGTGCTGACATGTCCAGCCAAGAACCCTCGTTCTTCTGGAGTTGCTCTTTGCCTGAATCTCCTGGCGCTCCGGTATCAACAACGATAGTGGATGAAGAAGAGCCACTTCTCGACATCGCGACGGGTGGTGTAGGAAGTGATGGGATGAGTGATTGTGTTTTGGTTGGTTGGTAATCGCTATCATCCGATGATGTGCTGGATGTCGATTTCTTGCGGTCTGCTTGGCTCAATTGTCTCCTCTTGGCGCCTTCCTGAGTGTATGAGGGTCGCCGGGCGTTTACGATGTTTCCGTCTGCGTCCCTCCAAAGTCTCTTTCTAGTCGCCAGTATTCCCAGACCCTCTCCTCCCGCTTCGTCGTCTTTCTCCTTATGGCGAGCCATATGACGATCTAAGAATTGTTAAATGCGAGCCGTAGGAAAAATTGGGAAAGCCAAGCTTACCTAGCAGGTCACGTCGACGAAAATGAGCACTACATCTTAAGCAAGTATTGTTTCCATCTTTATGGTTCAAAGCGTGACGATGGAGATGCTCAGATCTGGAGAATGACTTGCCGCAACCCGGGTGGTTGCAACCGAATTTCTTCTTGATTGATGCATCTGAGCACTTGGAGCTCGAGGACGATGCCGAGGAGATAGAGGATGATCTCGAGTTGGTTGGAGCCATTATGACAATTCTGGACTTTCGAGACGAGTGAAGCTCGAGAAAGCTGATGTCAAAGTTCTGGCGTCAAAGAATGGGGGCAGAGGGTTCCAAATAAATCTGGAGGGGCACAAGTATATCTACTCAACGCTGCGGAACAATTTCCACGTAGCTCTGGAGCTCCCCATGCCAGCCACCGATGATCGGGCGTGCACATCCGTGGCAGGATCCATTCCAGGCCGGGCACCTGCCATGAGTCGTCGGCTTGCCAGACCATGACCGTTGAGGGCGCTCTACGGCGTTCAACTCCGTCCCTCAGCTGGAGCTGGTGCTGGTGCTGCGCTGCACTCTGGCTGCGAGCGAGCTGGACGTGCGACCCATCCCCTGCTCGCGAGAGAGCTCGTCTCCCACATGGCCGACGCCTGGTCCATGCCCAGGCCCATGTCCATGTCCATCCCACGAGCTTGCGCGATCAATGAACTTCCTAAGACGGAATGTCTACACGCTGCCTTCGAATTGGCCTGCTGCCATTGGAGGAGGAACTGGGAGGAACTGTGTGCAACTGAATCAGGGTCCTACCTCCAGATGATAGGCCACTGGGATGTGCCATACCGTCGCTTCCGCGCCATCAGTCACGTAACGCAAGAGCCGGCCCAAGCCAGGCATATTTACCCCTCCAGCCCTCCAGCCCTTTAACCCCTCGTGCCCCACCAAAACCGCCAAACGAGCCCAAATAACCGCAAATCAGCGCCCCCCATGGCGTACCCTGAGCCACGCCAGCCATGCCAGCCATGCCCGCAAGCTTCCCCAGCGTCACCACCACAATTCGGCGGCCTATCATCACTGTTACCATTGCATTACCACAGCTCCCTAGCCCAGCTCCATCTTGCCCGAAGAAACGGCGAGCGCCCTTATCGCGGCTGCTCCTGCTTATCGCGGCCTACCCATCGGAACCGACCACAGCCTGGCTAAGCCATTCCAGCCTAGCACCGTCGCCTATGGCATATAAAGTGTCACTATCAACTCTATCGACTCGTCGGGCACAGGCCCCGACGGCGTTCTGCGCGTCACAACGGCAAAAGGGACGAATCAGACCAGAGGCACGGCGAATGAGGGGTTCGTTGATAGGAAAACCCCGGCCGGCATTGGTTTATCTGGAAGTCTTTTTTGGGATCTTGCTCGAATTCTGAATGGTGATCCCGGGATTTGCCTCAGATTGCACCATTCAATGGCTGGATTAGATAATCGGGAATCGGACGAGGAAAGTTATAGAGAACAGAACGGGGAACACACAATGCGCCTAGCACTTCGCAGTCGAGAAGGGCAAGCGTGCGGGTCCCCATCGCAAAGCACGGCTATCGCGAGTCGTAACTCGGCTTTCGGTGGACCTGAACCGAGAGGAGAGAGAGAACCGCCAGGTCCTCGCCAGGCTCGTCTCGTCGTCAAGTAGCACACGGCGAACTTGACATGGAGTCCAGTGGTGTCCATTATCTAGGCTATCTAGCCGATCGAGACTGATTGAACTCTATCCTGACTGCATCCTTACTGCATTGTCCGAACTGTCGAACTTCAGTGCCGTTGTTAGGAAACGAGATGCAGTTGGGTATACCCTTCCCCACGACGTCAATGGTAGACTTCATGCTGGATTGATCAGCATGCGTCTCTTTGACAGACGTGTACCGAGTCACGCCCTTCGCATTACCATTTGGAGAGGGGTCCGGCGAGCTCGTTTTGGGAAGGTCTCCCCGATCAAAAATTAACAGCGACTTCGGACTGGGCCAGTGATGAAATGCATTTGGTAAGGGAACCCGACGGTATGCGGTCTTCGGATAACCTTCTTCGACTCCTGATGCCAGCAGAGATAGATAGCTGGCGCCAGCAATTGATGCGATATGATGTGTGTAGTCATGGTTCGTGAGACGTTACATGAATTCCGACTCGATGGTGAAACGGTGGCTGGGAAAGCAGAGCGAGAACGGAGCAGAAACGGGAGAGTGGAAGACTACTTCCGGAGTTGTGAGTCACGTGGAGCGGAATTGACTTGACTGACCAAGCATTGAAGTCAAATCCCTCTTCGAGCAAGCTCAGTTGCTCTCGATAACGAATGAATGCCAGAAATTTGTCTGAGCAGAAGTTTGGTGTGGTGAGTGCTCGCCAAGCAGAGTCTGGGGAAGCGAACAGCACGTCTCGTTTATATACCTCTCAAGAATGGGATGGAAAAAGGTGAGACGTCAAAAAAGGCCAGTTGTCATATATGACCGATCTTGTCAGCCCAGACAACAACGCACTGTCATCATCACGTATTCCCCCTTCTACGCGCTATAAACCTCGATCATTGGTAGTTCTAGTTCGATCATAACCAAGCGAAGCCGCTTCCTGTTCGGATGTCCTTTCCATCCATCCAGCAGTCTGGCTTTTCTCTCGATTTGCCAAAGATGGGGTAGAGATATGAGGTTGAAATAAAGCTCGGTAGTTTAGAGTGCTGGAGAAGTCTTGGCGATTGGTTTTTTGAGCGACTAGGAGGGTTTCCCCAGACTTGACCTGCGTGTTGGTGTCGATGGTGCAAGTTCATATTTGGTACCGAGAGTTCAAAAATGGGATGTTGGGACGAGAGAAAGGCACCGAGGCCCCTTGTCTTGCTAGCAAGGTGTTCACGAGCTGCATTCATTGGATTATCTTGTCTGATCTTTCTTGCAGTTCGTTTGTTGAAGAAAGATCGGTGATCAAGAATGGGATATGCGTTGAAAGCACAGACCAGTGTCTCAGCAGGGAGCAAACTCGAGTTTCCCGGATCGAGGATCTTGCATACACGCCGTACATCATCGTCAAGTCAGATCTTATTTGTCGCGGAGATTTTCTCCTGATCTTATCAAGGATGGGATGAAGGCAGGCCTCCTGCAAGGCACACGTCCTCCTCGCTCCCAAGACACGGGATGAGCCTTATCTCTCCTGTCCCTTCTTGGTCTCCTGTCCACTGCCATTGGCTATGTCTCTCAGCACCCTAGACGGTTGTGGAGGGGAGGGAAAGATAAAAGGTGGATGCGAGCCGAGCCGCTGCCATCTCGATCGACCCCGGCTGGTTTTGGTTAAGTGGGATCTGTCTGCTTCCATACCCCGGATTCCTTAGTTCTTCTCCTAGCGGTGCAGACAAGCAGACCAGATCTCACAATTACAGGGAGGTGAGTGCGAGGATGAACGCGGCATTGGTGTGTAAAAGTGGGATGAACGCGAATGCCAGCACATGGCATGACTGTTGAGCAAATTAGGGTCAGTGACTAGGGAATGCAAGGGACGTCGGTGAAGTGCCTACTCTGGGCAACGCTTGCGTGAGCAACCAGTACTTATCTTGTAAGTCAAATCTGTTCGGCCTAAAGAAGTTAGTCTGCGTGCAGTGGGTACTGGAAAGCTTTAGAACAAATTCTATCCTGAATTCTTATCTTGAATCTTAAGTTGTTACCTACATAGAGGGGAGCACGAACGTCGATTCTCCAATTGGGACGTTTACTTCCACTTACCAAGCGGGGTGGAAGCCCGAACTAGGGTGGAGCAGGATGCAGAGTTTTGCTTTTCATTATTAGGCTTGAGAATGAAAATAGGGTCAAGGCTATCATCTTTAAAAATATGCCTTAGTATTTGGAAAGTGGAGGAAGGGATTGAAGATTGAAAATTGAAAATTGTGGGGAGGCGGGGTAGTGGGGTGGGGCACTATGTACGATCATCATGTTGGTATGGGGACTAATGTTGATGAATGAAAAACGACGGCTGCTTGCTTTCATGTTGCTGTTAAGTATGGATGAGGGGTAAGAGTATCAGACAGTGAAGGTCCATGCATTTGAGAGGTTGTGAAAGTCGAAGGCCGGGGATTTAGAACTGTTTCCGGGATACTAAGGGAGCAGCATCAGAAAGTACAACCAAGAGCAGAGCGGGAGACCAGAATCGAAAAGAGGAGGAGTCAAGCAAACATTTTTCCATTACGGAATTAGAAAACATACTTTTTCAGTACTATACCGAGTCTACATACCTTTTCGAGTGCCGGATGGACACCTCTCGAGGCAGTCCTGCTCCGAACTCCTTTGGAGAATCATCCAGGTCAATTGGCGTTCTCCCAGATTAGAGTTAGAAAAGGCAAGAGATGTGAGCAGCCAGGTCATAGAGCATGTAGGTCACGGATCGGCAATTTTGCCAGACATGTTTACGGGAATTGATGCAGTGTGCTTATCTTTCTTATTCTTCTTCACCCCGTGAAACGCATAGAGATCCTCATATCTCAGTTATTCTTGTCAATTCTCTCATTAAGATTCGCGGATTTCATCTCCATCCCTAAATCGAGACATCTCTAGATTTCGCTATTACACAATGAATGCGTCCCAAGTGAAAGGTCCAAGTAATTTTAGTAGAGCTTTCTTTGAAATGGAGGAAGAGATCTGGATATTCCCAATGCTGGGATTTAGATGAAGTGACAAAGGGGGTTCGAAGTGAAGATTAATAATATTATAGACTCTACGACAGGTATTAGCACAGATGATTATTACAATAATTTTAAACCCATGACTCAAAGTATACATTTCCAATATCCTTTTCATGCTCCTTGGTAGTCATCTTTCTTCTCTTGCTTGAAACGACAGCCAATGCATTTTCTAACAGGTACAAGCAAGCCGTGAAGCGGATATAGGACTCGGTGTTCTGCGCGGGGAATTGTACAATGTCGCTGTTGATTCTTCAAGTGACTATCCTTCATCATTTCAAGAGCACTACCTGCAAAGAATTCCTCTATCTCTTTCGAGGCAAGTCGGGAGAGTGCATGATCTCGTTTCTTTCGAGACTGAGGAGTTCATTTTCCAACGTCCTTATTTCTTCAATGACAATCTAAATTTTTATGTTATAGAACAAAAATAGCTAATAAAACGGGAGAACAATTTAAAATAATAGAAATTTTTTCTAAAAATTAAAAAACTTTTATAAATATGGAATAAATTAAAGAAAAATGAAGAAATAGTCTGATGAAATTTTAAAATTACTTGAAGAACTTCTTTTTATGCTCTTCGGAGAGTCTAGCCTCGTCTTATTTTGAGCGGCGTTGATTGGAGACTGAGCTTCGGTCTTGAGAACGTCCTCTGAGGGAGAACTTTCCGTCGCCTGTGTCGGCGAAAGCACATTTGAGTAAAACACCCTAGGAATTCAGCACGATATTATGGACCTTCAACCACGCTGTCAGATACGCCACCGCCTCTTCTCTGATGAAAACTCGTTGAACTGCTCTCCGAGCTTTTCAAAGGAAGTAAACCCGTAGGGAGGAAATCGGACTTCCATCTCAACACCGTATCCTTGAAATCTCCCCCACGTCGTCGATTGCCTTTAATTTTTACCTTTATTAATGCATTAATCTATACTCGCATTCCTGGACATTATTTTTAGTGGTGGTTAATATTTCATCCGGAATCAAATAGGGACCGCGTGACACTTCCGTATAAATATTTAACCCAAGGAGGACACAGATAAGAATCGCTCGACCCCTCCCAAACATTTTCCCTCTATTCATCTAATGTCTTTTGATAACTAATAGTCCGTGGCATGGGCTTGATCCAAGCCGTGCAGAAATAGGTTGGGAAGACGAATCGTGCTCTGCGAGACGTTGCGGAGAAGGCCATGTCTGCTGTGGCACGTCCTTCGCTATAATCTGGAAACGTGGATGTATCGTTATCTTGTTGTTGGAGTGAGGTGGAGGTATGGTGGAGATAATGTTTGCCGTGTTTGACGATGGCGATATCTAAGTCCTGTAGAAATCGTTCTTTGGAGAAAGGCATTTGTAGAATATAGAGTTGTAAATCGCTGCCCTGAACTTTTAGGTTTTGATTTTGAAGTCGATGCGAGGAGGCAGATGTGACAGGGGCATTGCACTGTCCCAGAATCCCTTAGACGTTGGTTGTTTTGGAAGGATAGGAGACCCAAGTGATATGGTAATGTAAAGAGAAATTACAATGAGAACTATGTGCATTAAGACTGAAGGATGTTGGTAGCTGCTGTAATTGAGAGGACAAGGGATTCGATCTTTTTATAGAGAGTGAAGTCGTCTCGACTTCCACGACACCAAGCCTACCTACCTGAACGGAAGTACCGGACCACTCCGTGAGGAACCGGATTAAATCTTTATTGGATTGCTCCTGGTTATACATCAAATGGCAGGGATTTTTACAGAAGTTGATGCTCGTGAGGGCAACAAGTGATGATGATGAGAGTGCGATACAAATTCCTTAATAGAAAGCAAAGGACAGCAAACACTGTAAAAAGCTTTTACAGGCTTTTGGTATAGAGAAACGCAAAGTGGCAAAATAAGATTGATGCCTTGGTTCTTGGCTTAACATTTGACAAGCTCGAATGTCGAGCAGTGATGCTTAATTACAATCTATGCAAGAGGGCGAGATCCTTGCATGAACAATAGCCCCTATTTAAAACCAAAATTGCCACCCGAAATCAACGCTATCTATATTCATCGCTATCCCAATCAAGCAAATGCAACTCCTTTGGCACCAAAGCCCGAGAGCCTGCTGGCAAGTGTTGTCCAACGGTAGACGTAGATTATTGACTTTGTAATTGTGCTCATTGTCGCTGTTGCCGTAGCCGTCGGTTCCGAGATCCCGGACTCCTTGCGCGTTTCAACAATAGTTGACTCGAATCGATGATATTCTTGTCTGCGTTCATCGCTGACGCCGGTGTTCTCTGTGTTCAACTTTTATCGCGTGCTCTTCTCGCCAACTATTGTCAAAGCATTAAAACTAAGTTCTAGGAGTTGGTGGGGTATATACGCACACTGGACGTCCGGCATGATCGTATGTCAAGCCGGGTATACCACTTGGACTTTCTCGTCTCCCCAGTGGCGCAGAACTGTGCACCTTTTCCAACTGCTGACGTTTCTTTGGGACATAAGGCTCTGGCCTTTGCGGACCTAGACTTTTCCAGTTCCCACTATTTGGGGGTGGGATGGCCATCTCGGCCTGGAGTCTCGTCATGCAAGAGCCCATCGTGAAGTCGTAACTCGTCAATTCGTAGGCCGAGGGAAAGTGAATGATCAGTAAACGAGGAGGTTGATGATCCGAATAAACGATGACGGGATAGAAGCGAGTAATAATATCAAGAGGCAAAACAATTCCCTAGATTTTTTACCTGCGGTGTGGGTGACGACAATCGTACGAGGGGTGACTCGGCTGAGGGGAACGATCTGCATCTAGTGGCCTGGGGAAGCCGGTGCCCCGGAATTGGAGTGGGTAGTGTTCAAATTGGTTGAAAAATAACCAATCAACAAAGAAGAAAAGAGGAATAAGCATGCAACTAATGTTAAAAGTCGTAATAGCGCCTAAGCCGCGAGTCAATAGCTTCCTGTCTGTCGCGAAGAATTCTGTCACACGTGATCAAACGGAGAAACTATCATGACCGAGCACCGAGCAGAAGAAAGGCATCGAAAGGGGTTCTGTGCGGTCGTCTGTATTGTGGAAGAAGAGAGTGTAGAAGTCGTGTAAAGAAATGTCTTACGATCGAAGTCCTAGACCTTTTAATGGTAGCAGAGGTAGCACTAAGCGGGTAAGGACCCGGCATCTTTCGACAATTTTACAATAGACAAAATGCTTTTGAGAAGAGAAATCAGATGTCGGAGGAAGTTCTTAGATGCTTGCTACCGCCAAATGATCAAATATCTTACCACTAGGCAAAGATCATTCACTATTGGACAAGCCAAGGTCTTGGCCATATACAACGGCTGCTCTCGTGTGGTTACTACCTGCCCCTCCATAGGCTAACATAGGAACGTCTCTGACAGCGTAGAGGATATGTGCGACCAAATACCTCCGCCTTCATTTCAGACATTCTCTTTGGAATGTTCGGTCCTTGATAATATGGGTCGTATTGGATTCAGAACTGTCGGGACTCGTTCGCAGATTGATACGATGGCATCACAGCCCTTGAAGGACATTGCGGTCTTCTTCTGGCACGAACCATCCCAATCCTATCACGATCCCTAGGCTGGCTGTCTTCACGGCACGGCCTTCGCGTTTCGAGAATCAATTGCAAGGGCATCTTCGGAAAAAGCGTCATGATTTGGCTGTCAAGCATCGTTCGAGTATCTCATGAGTTTGCGAACTTGCCCTTAGCTAAGCTGCGAGTCCGCGATAGAGTGACTGTTTCGTTGGAATCTCAAGGTAGAATAGTGTGTCTGAAATTTCGATGGCCGCGATCGCAAAAATGTTCTTCCGGAGTCACCCAGGAAGCCTCGCACCTCTCTCTCTCTCTCTCGCGCGCGCGCGCGCGCACGAGAGGAACAAGGAATGCTCCAATTGAGATTGGTTGAACGAAATTTCAGATTGCTTCATCCTTAGTTTGATGGTGGCGCTCGTTCCTGGTCTTGGCGAAGTTGCCTGTCCACGGTGGCTTGGGATTTAGGCTTCCAAGCTCACATTCACAATTTCCCAAAGTCACTCTTCATATCTCAACTTTTCGTACATCCACAGATCTGCTTCATAACGCGTAGCATGGCTGCCCCATTGAAACCAAACGTTCCTACCACATTGCCGTCTTTGGATCTCAATTGTAGATCTGATGCGCTCCATGTCTCCATCGTCCCCTCATATTTGGATTTACGGACAGGCTACCTCGAAGCTGTTGAGACTGATGAGTCGAGAGTACCTCCACCTCTTATATCACGCTCAGATCTCGTCCCTCGGTCACTCGTAGAGCTCTTGATGCGGAAGAAGAAGAATAGTGCACTTGGTGTTAAATTCCTGAGCAAGAGGGGCGATGAAATTACCGATATGGAGGGTGCCATGCATACCTTCGTGACACCCGTGGTACCAAGATGCGAAATGACCGGCGACTACAGGTACAATCCTTCTTTTGGAGGACACGGTGTCGATAAGTTTGGGGAGCAGTTTCTGAGAGCATCAGATGACACCAACAAAGACAGATATCATATTACTAGATCTGTTGTCTTGAGTGCCAGCATCCAGATGGACTTTGAAAACAGCAAAGTCATGCTCAGGGTATGCAAGCTGGGAAACGTTCCCATTACCGGTCATGATCTACTATCCGAAAAAGAGTGGAATACTCTAGACTCGAAGACCAAGCAAGATGACAAGCAAAGGCAAGAGTACGACGAACGACTTCGGCGCCATATGGTGTACCACCTTACGAAATCGCACAAACTACCAGCAAGCAGCCAAGTTGAGAATGCTATGGATGCCGAGAGGACAATCGAATTCCTTGAATCAATAATCACGACATCAGGAGACATTTCAAAGCAAGTCGTGGACAAATTCGCCGCGCTGAACAATGGCCATGTTGTCTCTCTGGAACTGCTTCTGAACACAGCTATACATCAGGCTCGAAATGAGTTGGCAGCTCTTGAGACATTATGTCCTCAGGGCTACGTTTACACATACGATCCTGCGTCCATCTTCGCTCGAGAAATCGGTGCCCAGATTTTGAACCGATTAATGCTAGCTGGTCTCAGGCTTCTCTCAGACAACCACAAGCTTGAGAATATGAAAGTCTTTGCTTTCAATGATTATGCTGATAGGAGCATACTGAGCCTCCTGCGGTCGGCATTGAAGAAGCAGGAACACATTAGAGTATTGAGCAAGCAGGATCTATTTCGCGGACCAGGTGGGCCTGCAGGCTTGTACGATGTTGCACATATTAAAGAAGCTGAAGGTGCCATGTTGGTGGTTCACAATAATAGTGACGGGTTCGGGCAGAATATTGAGACTGAAGGCATGTTTGGAAGTCTTGATGGTGCTATTGGCTCAAGCTCGAGTGCGGCGGCGAGCCTGCAGAGGAAACGAAAGGATCTCCTGGATTTTGTCTGGTAGTTGGAATCTGGGAATAGCAGTAGTTGTACAAGGAATTCTTGGTATCTGGAATGCAGCTCTGTGGCTTGAACAGCTTGTTCCACTTTTACTTTCAATAAGCAAGGAACAGAACGTTACTGTGACTCCGTTTTCCTTCACAGCTTCTATCTATTCGTTGCCCAAAGGCGCAAAGAAAGATTGAAACAGAAGATCTTCACCTTATCCACACGTCTTGCAATAGCACTTGTCTCGCAGAGCTCTTCGAGGCTAGAATCTAAAACAACTATCCAACAAATAATATACCTTTCCCACTCTCAACCAGCATTATGTCAGACAGATTGAACCAAGTAAGAACTCTGATTCGTAACGGATAAACAGCTCTCGCAGGCAGTGCACGTGTTTCGTGCGCAGCGCTGCCCGGCAGTCGCTAAACTGCACCAAACCCCACCACTAAAAATGCCCGCTGCAAGGCTGAGCTCTCAGCACTTAAGATCCTACGCCTCGGCGCAGCACAACCTTCCACCTTGCCCATCTATTTTTGTCAATCTCACAACCAGAATGCGCCTTATTTTACGAACACCACAATAGCCATACGAATATAACCGTTCGCGATACATAAAAACGCCATGTCCGAATCAGGCCGTTTCCGCCTGTTCCTTCGTCACCACGACTCAGTACCTTAAATCCTAATCCTCCTCCCGAAGCCATCAACGCCTTCAATTGAGATCCTTCCTCTACTCTGCGTGTTCAATTGACCAACCAAACAAGACATTCTCTCGAAACAAGAACAATGAAGATGTTCGAATTCGAAGATTACGATGATGAGAAGTTCTATCTCACGCCTTCACCGTCTTACACTCCCTCGCATTCAAGATACTCCTCCTACTCCTCTACCAGCTCAACCAATACCTCGGCTCTCTCACTCGCGCTCTCTTCCTATCCAGAGAAATACGACGAGGCGGATCCGCCGCCATATACCTACGTATTCTATAACACGATTGACGACAAGCCATTACCTCCTCTCCCTTCCTCGCGGGACAAGGAACGAAAAGTCCGGTTCATGACCGAGAAGCCGTTACCACCTTTGCCTTGTTCGCAGACGGATAATGAGGAGGGGAGAGAGGCGAGGAGGATACCGAGGAGGCAGAGTAGTATGGATGGGGAGTATGCGTGGTGGACGAAGAGGTGGAATATGAGTGATGAGGAGTATGAGAAAATTGCGAGAGAGAAGGCAATTGGTGGCAATAGTAGTGGTGCGATACTCGGGAAATTTAAAGAGGAGTTCTGAAAGGGGGTTATAAGGATTTTGGGAGATAGGGTTGTATAAAGCTGGGAGAGATGCTGTATGGTGTTTGATTGTATATTGGTTTGGAGGCTCTAGAAAGGAGTTTAGGATACCCGAGACATGATGCCAATGTACATGAATGATAGAAATGAGCAATGAAGCCAGAAAGGCACTGAAGAATATTCATTCGTCATCTTGATGAACTTGAGAACAAACTATGATCTAGAATTCAAACCATTCTCGCAGTTCCCAAAGCGAAAAGCAGCAATGTTTCTGGATCTATCTTGCATTGAGGCCTGAGGTGGTTCTAGCACTTCAACCCGTCATAGTAGAGCCGCTTCCAGTTTGCTCTTCGATCTTCCTGGACAACGATATTCCATAAGGAGGGGGAATATATTGAAAGAAAAGAGTTGGGAATTGAGAGATACTTAGCTATGACAACTATGTCCTCGCAAGAGATGGACACATGCGATGAATCCAAGTAGAACTTTCCGCCATTCCTGCCCCCGAAGTGCCTAGACACGGCGATACCATTTAACAAACTACTTGAGAACGCCACCATAGCCATTTCTGCTCCTTCAAACACCTCGTGAGACTTTTGCTCTCCATCAATTAAAGCCTCCGTTCAGACCAAGCCAACCGATTCGATGCCAATAAAAAGATAATCCCCCAGTGCGCCAGAGGCAGTTCTAATTGTGTTGACCTGCCTGTCACAAGCCACAGAACCTAAGAACGACCTGAGTAGATTCCTCCTCGCCGTTGACGTCTCCGAGATAGAACAAGTACCCTTGCCCAATTTTTGCTCCAGCGACAGCCGCTTGTGAATCACTGATGGGTGTGGCAGGGAAGACATGAGACTGTACTCGTGCTCCATCGGCTGGGACGTAGATCTTCTCCTCTGGCCGGGCTTTGTCGACATGAAGTGCTTTCATGCTGTAGGGAGATGGGAGAGATTTCGGAAGCACGTTTGCTGGGAGAGTGCAAGATGGGTTGACTTGGAAGTCTGTACGTTGATAATTTCCGAAGACCCACTGCGGCGAGGTTAGTTAGCATATCTTCTCCTTAAATTAACGGTTTCTTTCTAAAGAGAAGGAAAGGGGAGGGGTCCAAAATGGTCGAAAACATTAAAGCGTAGAGCACAAACAGCAGAGATTAGAAATCAAGACCATTTTAAAATAACTCTAAGAAGGAATTAGAAATTTATTCAACAACTAAGACTTACTGAAAGTCCAAAAGCTTTGAAGAATGCTTCGAACTCATTCCCTTCGGTAAAGTTAGGGAAATGGAAGCCGACAACCACTGTTCCGCCTGAGTGGACATAAGCTAGGACTTTATCAAGAACATGTTTGTTTCCCTTCTTGTGTAATCCCTGGTCGGTGATGAGAATAGTCTTTGGCGTATTTTCTTCAAGGAATCGAATCGCGGCATTGGCGTTCTTGACGCGTTTGATCTGAGCAGACTCAGAGAGCTTGTCAATGAAGGTTGTGTAAATTTCATCGAAGGCGGCCCAGTATGCGAGGCTCAGGAGCAAGACTTGGGGACGCTCAGCAGAATCCATGATGTATGCAGTTTCACTTGTCAATGAGCACAGGGACGAGAGAATAGAGGTTGCGAGCTAAATACCTAGGTACTTGGCAAACACGACCAAACGTGACTTCGCGTAAGAGCCAGCCTTTACTGTAAGGGGTAAGGGTGAAATTGGACTAACAATACCTAACAAGAAGAGGATTTAACCTCCCTTCACACAGGCATATCTTCCAGCTCCCTTTCCAGCCTCGCAATCTCTAGACCAGCTAATAATCGTGAACTAGGTCCAGGCATATCTTCCAGCTCCCTTTCCAACCTCGCATTCAATCCTTCCCCTTTTAAATAAGTTAATACTCGTGAACTCAGCGGACCTGTCCGTCGTAACACGTGCATCCTACGTAGTAATTCTTCCCAATTTCTTTTCGCGATCCGGGACCTGAACATCGAATCTGAATAAACAGACCATTGGAACCACCATCCATCCGCACCACAAAAACAGAGGAGGATATGCGCAGTCTCTTCCACCATGTTTAAGTCTCCCAAAAAAAATATATGTCCTTTGCCAACTTTTGCTAGTGCTCCTCCTGACAGTGGGCAGTCTGTCGCATGGTGGACTTCCCTATATTCCTCCACGTTCGACATATACACATTCTCCTGCATAGGGACGTCCTTAAGGACTGTCACTGTCGTTTGGTATTTGACTGGAAACCTGGCTACATAAACTAGAGGTTTCATGTAACAACGAGTGTTCAGAGTCAATTGCTTGGTGTCATTGCTCGTCAAGGCAAACCTCCACTGAATCGCAAGTTAGCAAATGGTTTCACGCAGTTTTCAGCCATTTTGAACCTCCTGGCAAGCTTGGCTTTGGCAAAGAGAGTAAGTCGAGAGGGGACTGTAGTTTGCTTACACTAACGTCAAATTTTCTAAAGAAATTATCCATCTTTTCAGCCTGACAGTATCTTGGGAAGTCCTTTGCGATAATGGCAGTGCCTCCATTCCGAACGAATGCCACAAGTCTCTCGAGGACATTTGCATGTACGTCCTGTGCGATCCCTTCATCCCCGACAAGAACGAAATCAAACAACTTGTTGTCAAGCAGTTGAATTATGTATTCTGGGTACCTGTACGTATTCACACGTCCGAAGAGACTGAGTAAAGGATGAAGCAAAGTGGTTCTTTGGCTTGGCCCAAGGTTGAGGTGGAGAAGCGTTGAATCCTCCGTGAAGGTCATGGTCTCCTTGCGATATTTGAATGCGGATCGAACCCTAACAATGCGACGAAGATGTTGCTGCGTTGATTGATTGAAGTACTGTAGATGGGATAGAATTGTCCAGCCCAAAGGCACCTTCCTCGATCCTACCAAGAGGAAGGGGCAGACAGGAAGCCCTCTTAGATCACGTAGTCACGTCCATCGAAACAATGGAAACGCACAGAGCAAGCGTCACTCTGCGAACAGGTTCTGCAACAGAGGAGGAAGTCATTCTAGGCTACAATTTTGATCTTCAACATAGAAGAGTTGTCCTTGCTACAATTGATAGGCGCAAATTCTATCAATTACCTAGTTGCGATGTTCAATCTCCAACTCCAAAAACCGAACTTGGAAGTAACCCTTCCTTCAAAACCAGCAGGAACGAACACCTAAACTACTTTATATTCCTCGGCAATTGTCCTTGACATGTTCTCCGAGCTTCTCTAGAATCTCAGATACCGGGTGCACACACTTCAGCTTTCTTATATGGCGAAAAGTCGTCCCTGATATTCATCATTTCTGCGTCTCCTAGATTTATCGACCCTATTAAACATAATAACAAGTACGTAGACGTTCGACACCGCAGACATTGAAGCACAAAAACCAAGACAAACTCCTCGCTATGGCAGTAGCTCATTCAACATCAACAAACGTAAGAATGACTTCAACCTAATCTATATTTTTCTAATAATGATCAACTTTGAACACGAGAACAATAGAGGAAAATCTTAATCAATTATCTCGATAGAAGGAAGCACTCACTTGCTCGTCAAGACGACTTAGAGTTAGCACCATATCTTCACCATCCAGAGTTTCTTTTCAATTCATTACACGGCTCAAAAAAGTTATAGCGTACTGAACTGTATTCTTCAATAGCGTTCGTTCCTGCATTAGCCAACGAATCATTGCTTGGCACGAATCCATTTTGAGAGCAGTCTAGGCCTTCATCTCATTGCCGCAAAATGGTAGTGGCGTTGAGACTTTTCGAGGTCATTTCCAACTCAGTCGACTTACCCCACGTTCTAGCTTCGTAAGCTACCCACCTGCAGAAATACCAAATTGGGCGTTTTGAAGTGTTTCGTAAGCCTGGAGTTTTCGAGGCTGCAGAATGCACTCCTAGGGAGGTGCGGAGTGAGCAAAATTGGACGCGCTGAGTCCTCGTTAAAGAAGAGTCGGATAGTATATTAGTGAGTTAAATATTATATTATCCAAAAACGGTTCCGGAGGAAAAGTTTTGACTTCGTAATGTCCCTTTTCGGACACGGCGATGCCAGTGTCGACGCCCAAAGCTGCAGACCGACACACCACTTTTGCCCTCGTCTCAACCAGTACGAGAATCCGATATGGCTCCAACGCACACGGGGGATGCTGCACAGCTTCCTGGTCAGGACGTCAGGACCCGAGTCAAATTTTTGAGAAAGTGGCCTGATCGATCAAAGTGCGCAAATCGACGGTGCGCAATCGTCTCTTCGGTGCGAATTTCGCGCGCCCTCCTCCGAAATCCCATCCGCAGCCACTGGGCCAGGGCAGCTGCCGAGACCCCTGAGGCATGGCACCCGCGTCTAGAACTAGGAGTGGCGTGACACCACAACAAAATCATTGACATCTGATTCTGTACACACCAGAATGCACATCACCAAGTGCAAAGGTAACGCCACGAAGTATCGACAACATCATATCTGCCTATCGCCTGGCCATGGGCCCCGAAGGAATCGCGATGCAGGCCGTCGTCCATCCCACGTCTACTTTGCTTACTGGATACGAGTATATAAGGGACTGGACGTAGTGAACCAGCATGGCCGCATCATTCAGAACCAGAGCGATAAACACAAAACAACCACTATTATCTGAACATAGTTCCTTCTACCAAACGCGAAATCCACAGTTAATCCTTACGCACGACATCGTAAGAGATACCAAAACACTACACATCCAACTCAAACCAACCCAACCCCCAAGCCCAGAAAGCGAGTTCTCAAAAACAATGAGGGGCTACTTCGGAATCATGGGCTCGACTGACTGCTCGTGTCACTTGAATGGGAACGGAGAGAAGGTGCACCTCGAAAACAAACACTGCCTCTGGACCCCGCCCCGGACCGAGAGTCCCAAGGAAGAGCCAATGTGGCACTTGAGAGTCAGCATTCTCAAAGACCAGGAAGCGAGAGGTGACGCACCAGCACGCCGATTCGTGAGTTCATCATAACAAAGCCATTATCACGACGATGATTCACTGACGTCTGAATATAGGCCTTTAAGTCAATGCATCATTTGACCCACGCAGCCAATCAGCTGGAGGCCGCATTTCGGGACTCGTTTGAGATCAAGAAGTGCGGTGTTGAAACGCCCGATGCCATGGGAGGGAGAGTCAATGACGGACGGAGCGAAAACGTCACGATTGATTTCGACTCAGAGACGGCGAGCGAGAGCTGGGAACAGTTCTTGGCACGGCTGAAGACTCTAGAAGACGAATGGGAGCATGAAGGCCATCAAGAAAAAGCGAGTGTGTTGTAAAAGAACGCATAGTGTTTTTGGAGTCAAGTATCACATGCTACAGATCGGGATTGGGGCGCAGTTATATGAATCGTCGCCATAATGGGGATGAAGAATGCGACATTGAACTTTCTTCGACGGTTGGAACGGCCAACGGACAGCAGGTCTTGGGATCAAACGAGCTCGGAAACTCCCTTGATGTACCTTGGTGCTGCCCAAAAGTCGTGATACGATGGTAACGGATGGCATTGAATGGGAAAGACGGCTTGGAGTTTGGTGAGCATTTAACTGGCGTCTGGGGCCCAACCTTTTATATAAACAGGCAGGATTCTATTATAGAAGCAAAAAATTAGCTCATTTGTATCGACCCGTCCGAGCACGATTGGAAGACTTCTGTTATTGTTCCAAGTGCATCCAATGCCTACACCAGCAGTCTGTGGTGGGGGTTTCGGGACGATGCTAGGGATGCTGAGCCCCCTGCCTTCGAACTTGCGGCTTTGTGGCGTTCTGTGAAACGTGTGTTGAAAAGCTGCTATATTATGCCAAGGCTATACTTACGATAACTGCTTTTTTCCATGGCATAGCATAGCATTGTTGAAATATTTTGAGAGCTGTTTCTTAAGCTTCTAAAATGGTACAGCTATTCGGACACATGTCCAGCGTTGAGGGTAAACGTCGTTAGCCTTGGGAACGAGCCAGGCGAACATTTGGGCGGCTTCGGCAGCAACCGACAGCCATTTCATTCTTCATTCCTTTCCATCCTCACCCCTTTTCATCATTTCCTCCATCTGCATCGTCATGATTTTCACAAGCTGCAGCGCTCAGACTTCGAGGGCTTCCATCCGATCTCTTCTTCCCAATAAAGTCTACGGAACCGTGCTGTCAAGTGATGGTATGGTGAATCGTCGCTCAAAACGACTGCGGACGCATGAATCCGGCCCTCGGATCGCGATTTCATGAAACCGTCACAACAACCAAACCACACAGACATTGACCTATCTCGGCCAAGTATTGCCGGATGCGTTCGCGGCGATGGCTGGCCAATGCATATTCAGACGTGAGCTTTGGTATGATCGACAAAATATGCTTCGACCAGGTGCAACAGATGGTCCGGGTCGGGCAATGCCATAGCAAAACTTCACGATTGTGGACTTGCAGGCCGAAGGTCACGCTGCGCCAAAACAGAGAGCTGCAGTACCTACGCAAGTCAAGTTTCTGCTGGATTTCATCTGGTCTCTCATGTCCATCTTTTGTGGAATTGCTTCTTTCTCCACATTCTTACACATGTCCGAATTCACTCCTTTCCTGAAGCATCGCAGCTCATGATGCCATCGCGCGATCATTTAATATACTTATAGAAACATTCCTTTGCAACATATCTAGAGCTGCCTGACATCATGGTGCTCGATTCCTCGCTGGAAGAGGGCCTCTCTTCACTTTATCACCTTTATATGGACGCGCCGGTGGTACCCAGCTCTTCACTGCGACTTGTGCCGTCGGCGACCTTGAGCAGTCAAACTAGAACTCAAAATCTAGACATACTCATAACGACACCTCCAGAACTTCGACTGCGAAACCCAGTACCCGAGCCTCAAAATGTCGCCGACTGTTCACAAGCAGATCAGAGTGCGTCGCAAGCCATTCAACAGGCGAGCCAGCAAATGTCACAGTCAATACAACAAGCATCACAATCCGCCTCTCAAGCCTCACAACAAGCCGCTCAGTCCGCTTCTCAAGCCATACAGCAATTCTCCAATCAGGCTTCACAATCGATAGCAGCAGCTTCAAGAAGTGTATCAAGCGCAGTGTCATCTGCGAGTTCCGCTATTGCAAGTGCTCAATCATCTGCGGAAGCCGCTATATCGAGGGCAAATGGATCAGTAGTAAATGCGCAAGCAAGTGCGACGTTAGCTCAGGTACGCTTGCGAAGGACGAGGTGGCTCGAGAACACCTTGTTGTAGATATGAAATGAACTAGTTCTAATGTCCTCTGTAATAGTCACAAGCTTCAGCTGCAGTACTTCAAGCTGGTGCAGCAGTTGCTGCCGCAACAGGTACGTAATCATTTTTCAGCCCAACAGGCCGTGCACCTATATTTTGCAACATGAGGCTTATCAATGAATTAGGTTCCGCAGCGGCAGCTGGTTCGTCGTTTCTCGCAGCAGCAGCAAAAGCTACACAGAGTGCTCAAGCCTCGGTTTCAGCGATCGGTGTAAGTATATAAATGAAGAACAAAAGAAATGTCGCTGACTAGTTCTCAGGCAGCAGCCTCTTCTCAAGTCTCACAGGCGAGTCAGCAAGTAGCGGCCTCGCAAAGTGCAGCGGTAACAGCGACTCAAGCTGCTCTTGCTATTGTCGGGAGCATCATCGCATCAACGCTGATTACGATCTTAATTTTCTTCCTCATCGCAAGGCACAAGAAGAAGGCAAAAGAAAAGAAACGCAGCGATCCCTCCCTTGGAAATGTCTATTTCTCGGATCCAAAGTTTCCACCCGCAGACCAAGCTGCCACTACGGCTGTCCCTTCACAGTCAGCATATAATGGTAACCGAGACTTAGACCCCATGAGCGGGTCTCAAGTGACTTTTTCACTCTTCCCGAGAGTCAACACAGACGAAAAGCCTTCGGCTTCAGAGAAAAAGAAGAATGAAGAATTACGAAAGTCAATCGTCAAAAGCACATCCGTACCCTGGAATCCGAATAAACCGCCCAAAGCGCCCACACTAGGCACATGGCTTAAGCTTCAAGATGGAGTGTCTCCTTTTGGCCCTATCAAATTGGATTTAGACGAGAAGTCTAGTGAACCCCTCGGCGGCCAACTCAAATCACCTTTGACTACCAACCCCGCGCCACCACGAAGTCCTAGAATGACTTCCGGAATCCCAATCCCTGTACGAAGTCCTGGACTCCAAGCTCGCAGTCCTAGACTCGACACTCGAAGTCCCAAGCTTCCTGTCTTTGCGAGCATGAGTGAATCCTCTTCAGTAGCAGGGAACGCATCAACTATCAACGCGGTCCCCAAGAGTCCGCTTACATTACCAGTGGCGGCGCCCAGTCCCAAGAAACCAGATACCTTACCCCAACACTCCACGCCTGGAGCTGGATATCGCGAAAGCAAAGCAAGCGTATGGACGGACGACGTACCGGATCCCAGTCCAGCGTCACCGCCACTGATGTCGCCTCCGGCCGAACTGAAAGGCAAAGAATCAATCGGGAGGAGAGCGATAAACTCGATGCAGAAAGTCAGCAACATGGAGATCCCAGCGCCAAGGAACCCTATACGGAACACAGCTGAATGGTTTGCCGAACGAGCACGCTTGGAAGGTCTCCGACGGGATTCAAGAGCTTTACAGGCACAATCGGAATCGCAAGCACAATCACAGTTTCGACCCCAATACGGATACGGAACTAAATCATCAGCCTTCGCTGAAAATCAGAAGAATAATAGACCTTCGTTCGGACTCCCACGTGGCCCGAGACTCGGTGGTCCAGCATTTGGATTACCCGTTCGTCCCGGCCCAAACCGACAGATTCGCAGCATGGAGGCTGAAGTAGGCTACGTGCAAGGACTCAACCGGTTCTTGCCGCCTGAGGAAAGGAAGAGAGGCAGTTTATTAAGTCGGGTGGGAAGTGATCGGAGTACGAATGCCAGCACGCCGGGAGTAGGAAAGGCGATGTGAGGCTCTAAAATCAGTTACGCAAAGGAGGAGGATGGTGAATATTGGCAGAGAGATGATCGCATTGGAACATAGTAGTAATATTCCCCCCAACTTAGCATATAGTAGTGACATTTTGAATGCGAATTAGCGTAGCATATAGCAATATACCGAGACTGGTTTTTTTCCACAACATTCTTACTTCTCGATAGCCTATCTGTGAATGTGATCATACCTTCTATCTCGACTCATTCAGATCTGTAGCAAGATACTGCAAACTCCTCTTCGCATGTGACAGGCTATCATGGATCGGAATATCTCCCGGAAGCACATCCCAAGCTCTCCCATCTTCCCTCCCAAACCCCACCTCTCACCTCATAGCTCTTTTCTGCTTTCTCCCCTCTTTCTCCCATTTCCCGGTTACAACTCCATCCCGACCCTCCGCTTCTTCAAAACGTCAAGACTTAGTAACAACCAATAACACTCACCTCGCCACCAAGCCCCAAAGCTCCCTCACCAGTCAGTCACCATAACCCAAAAACTCCAGCAACGGGTACGAATCATCAATGCAACAACACCTCAATCTCGGCCCACCTTTCCGAAAACGGTTTGGAGTTCTTTTTCGCTTTTGTTCTTGGGTGCTCTTAGTGGGGAGGTGGAGATGGAGGTCGGATGTGACGGACCCGGATCTAGAACCGAGAGATAGCATCCCGGTGCTGATCGAACGGAGCGGGCGGGATGTCACCACACCACACCATTCAACTCGGTTGCCTCGCTAGCACAGTAGCACCAGCGAGCATTTGGTGGATAGGAGGTGGATGGAGTGGTGAGGTGATGTTTGATCGACTAGAAGATCGATCTTTGTGTGGCCGGTGTTTGGGATTTGGGATTTGGAATTGGAACTGGGAGGTTGGACGGGAGATGAGAGTGTGCTGGGTGGGCTTTGGTGAGAAAGGCGGGTGAGGGTATTCTTTGCAGTTTGTAGGTTCGAAGTGGATGCAGAAAGGGGCTGAACAAAATGTCCGGGTTTTACGTAGTAAGATGTACCCACCTCCTCGTTTAGGCATTGGATGGGAATGGATTCTTTTAGGTTGTAGGTGCTATATTTCAGGCTGCTAAGGCCTAGAGGTTTAGCGACGAACCCTTCGTACATTTTGTTGCACATCGCACATTTTCTCACAACCAGAACCCAAGGACCTTGCCTTTTCCTTACTCGTCGGCCTTATTGTTCCAGTGCCATGGGCCGACTCGCAGTAAGCGAGTCGGAACCGGCAACCTGGATTTTCAGCAACTTGGACAGCACTAAAAAATAGGGGTTTAATTAATAATAAAACAACCACGCAATTAATCGTAATCATTTTTTTATTGAATTGTGCGCCCAATTGAGCTTTATAAACTGTACATAAAGAGTTAGTTAATTAGGGTGGGTGTTGTTAGGGCATTAATTGATTTCTATCGATATTTTCGCGATTTTTGGTGTTCCGATCGCGTAAAATTTAGTTTTTTTACTAAACGCGCTGCAGCACCATCACTACCAAAAACACCATTCACGCCCATCCTACCTTACTACATCGCCACCATGCCGAAACAGAAGCGTACAGTCTCAAAGAAGGGTACTAAGAAGGTCCAAAAGGCTCGCAAAAGCTTGAAAAGCCTCCCTAAATATCAAACTTTCATATATCAGGAAAAGGAGGCTCGCATCGCCGAAGCCCTGAAAGCCTACCATAATCCAGATAATGAAGATATCACCACTTTACCAGCGGTAGCTAGGGCCTTTGGCGTTCCTCGATTAACTCTTTGGAATAGGAACCATGGAACTAAGTCTTTAAGCGAGAATAGTGGCCATAACACTCGATTAAATGAGGCCCAAGAAGCCCTACTTATTTGGTATAGTGATATGGCTATAAAGCGAGGCTTCCCCCTGAATTATAATATGATTATTACAGCCGCAACTTCAATTCTAAAGGCTACAGGGAAAGATATAAGTGGTGATAAGGAGCGACTAGGTCCAAATTGGGCCTATAAATGGGTAGCTAAGCAGAGTGAGCTTGGGAGATATCACTTTATTACTACCAAACCAATGGATTATAGGCGCAAAGATGCACTTACCCCGAAGCTTATAAAGGATTATTTTAGTAAATTAGTGTGATGGGTTGAACCCAATGCCGGCTACACTACTAGACTAGTGTAGCCAACACATGATAACGCGTATCGTACGTGATAATGCTCGGGCTATCATACGAACTAACAACCCCTTTAAGAAAGTTCTTCGTAGCAGAACGACCTTTCTTCCTTAGTTAATTCTTCTTGTAATACAATCAGGTTCTTGCTTTAACTTATTGCATCCAACCCGTGACATTAGAATTAACTCTTCCTCCACCCTTTAACTAGAACTTGAGGACGTACGATTTCGATCGCGGTAACGCCGAACGATTGTACGAAGACGAAACCGACAGACGCCTTGAGCCTCTCCTTTGAAGCTCAGCTATCGTACGAAGACGAAACCGACAGACGCCTTGAGCCTCTCCCTCTGAAGCTCAGCTGTCGAATAAAGACGAAGACGGCAGACGCCTTGAGCCCCTCCTCCGAAGCTCAGCTGCCGTACGAAGACGAGGATAAGTCGGAAGAAGCCCCAAGGTCTAAGGACTGGCTGCCGCACCTACGATAAGTCGGAAGAGACCTCAGCATTGGTCGCCGCACCCACGATAAGTCGGAAGAGGCCCAAATATTAGCCGCCGCACCCACGAAGAAAAACCCACAAACGCCTCAAGCCTCTCGTACGAAGCTTGGCTGTGGTACATACGAACGATCACTCGAACGAACGACGCACGTACGAATCGGTGATATATAATGGACGTGGACCCTCCTTAAGGTGGTCAGCAGGGTGGTTAGAATGACTAGGGTAGTCAAGCCCCCGCGTGGTTGATGGACTTACTTAACCATCAAATGAAGCAATTAGCCCTGATTACCGACCGGCTAGACCAAATATCGGACGATCAAACCCGTGGGCGATTAACCCCGAATACGGTAGCCCCAAGCATCGACGTTCCCGCTATGCTAGCCTTTCGTACGGAAGAGCCTACGCGAAGACCAAAGCCCGCTTTACTAGACGTAACGAAATACGATAGAGTAGATAAGGCTTTATACCCTTAGTTTGCCGGCTCGCTACGAGCGAAGATTAAGATCGATGGATTAGCAATCGGGGGCGTACGAGAGCAAGTGTGGTACGGATTCGGACGATTAAAGGGTGAAGGGGCGAGTAGAGTTTTCCCTTGGATGGAACATGCGCAGCGTACGAACGACTTCACGGTCGAAGCTCTTTTCCGCCAAATGGACATTGCCTTTCGAGATCTTTGTACGAGAGAAAAAGCCTTGGGAAAAGTCAATAGAACCAAGCAAGGGTCCACCCCCTTCTCTGACTTCCTTAGTTAGTTCGATCGATTGCTTTTGGAAGCCGAGGGCTGGAGCTGGCCGGATAACGTTAAAAAAGGCTACTTGAAAGTAGCTATCTTAACGACTTTGCTTACGGCAATGGTAGGGACCCAAGAAGAACCCACGTACGAAGAGTACTGCGCCCAGCTACGCATAACGTCCGACCAGCTAGACGAAGTTAAGGAAAAGAAAAGTGGCTTCGAGCGGAAGTGGAATAACCGTACGGATGTTCCAACCCGAGCTAAAAGCCCGGCTTTTGATGCAATAGACTGGGAACCGACGACGGGCGTATCTGCCGCTCGTACGGGGTTATGGGAACCTCGATGGGCCTCCGACGACGAGATCGATCGAAGAAGACGAAAAGGCCTTTGTTTGAGGTGTGGCGATTCGAACCACAAGGTTCGCGATTGCAATGCAAAGCTGACGGCTAAAACAATACCTCGTACGAAGCCGGTCCGAGCAGCACTGGTTGAGAAGAGGACGAAGAAGAGGAAGTCGCTAATTCGGGCGAAGAAAGGAGGAGACGATGACGATGGCGACGAAGAAGTTGCTACGAGCTCGAACGAAGATTCGGGAAAAGAATAGCTTCTAGTAAAAAACGTTACTAAAAGCGTACGAAGAAGATAATTATAGCCGAAGAATGGCCTGAGTTTTAAAAGTTTATGGATAGCCTTTCTTTCCTTATCTCTACTTTAGTTAATGGAAATTACTTTGCAAAAACATTAGTAGATACGAGGTGCTTGTTGTACGGACTTATTAACTCTCGCTTTGCCACTAAACATCAACTCGAACGTATCCAAATAAAGAATCGATAACGCTTTGTTAAATTCGAATCCAAGTTCAAAAGCTATATTATAAAAGTCGTAGTTATATCGATAAATATCGATAGGCACCTCGAAAACAAAGCTTACTTTTACGTCGTTCCTAAGCTAGCATTATATAATTTGATCCTCGAAATACTATAAGTAACTAAGCAAAACGTACGATTAAATGCCCCTCGATCGGAGATTAAGATTTTATCCATTAGAATTATCGTACGAAACCACGCTACCGAAGCCTTGTACGACTTGGACTACATTACTATCTCAGCTATAGTATTTAATAAGCTATCTTTAAAAAAACAATATAATAAAACGAAAGTATTTGCAACTAATTTTGCAAATATTACAAAAATATTGCAAACGAAAGCTAAAATCGATTCTCGTACGAAACTACTAAAGTAATATTATAAATTTTTGAACGTTTTTAATTATAAACAAACCGATAAGCTCCCTTCGCTATATAGCAAAGAAGTGGATTATATAATTAAACTCGAAAAGCAAAACGAATAAGATTTTAAAGTACTTTAAAGCTTTTTATATAATATATTATAAAACGAGTTTTTAGTTTTAAAGAAAACTTTAATTAAGTATTTAAATAAAAAGTTTATATAAGTAAGCAATTTACTTGCGGTCGCTTTAATACTATTCGTACGAAAGTTAAAAAAAGAATTTTAATTTTGTATTAATTATCGTAAGCTAAATAAAATTACTTTCAAAAACTAGTATTTATTACTATTAATTTACAAGATGTTTTAAAATATCGAATAAATTAAATATTTTTCAAAGTTAAATATAATTACTATATTTTACAAAATTCGAATTGCTAAAGAAAACGAGTAGATAATAGTTTTTCGTACGAGATATAAACTTTTCGAATAAATAATAACTTCTTTCGATTTAACTAATATATTAAGCACTTTCTAATAATATATTAATTAAACATTATACGATTATTTAAACGATTTTTGCTTTGCATATATAAACGATATTTTAGTTTATATCGATAGCTTTTTAAATAAATATCGAAAGTATATACGAAAGATTATAATATAAATATAAAAAGTTAATTTATAATTTAATATTAATAAATATAAATTCGAGGTTAAAACGATTAAGTACTTCGAATTTATTATCGAAGCTAGCAAAGGTATTAATATAAATTTATTAAAAGTATTTGTAATTTTGGAATAGGAATTTTTTATTATAACGATAAACGTATAAAGCTTTTTGGAATTTGCGAATTTTTATCGAATATTTATTAAAAACTATTTAAATTTAGTAATGCTTTTAATTTAATTAATTTATAAAAATAAAATATTTACTTAAATAAAAAAATATAATAATATTTTTATATAATTAAAGAAAATATTTACAAAAACTTTAATCTTTATACGATTTAACTTAAATCGTAAAATAATTATAAAAATAAATTTTTTTAAATAATATATTAATAGAACTTTTATATAATTACAAAAGAATTAAATATTTTACTTTTATATTTTTTTTTCTAAAAAGAATTCCCTAATCGAATATAATTATAAAATTTATAATAAAGAAATACTTATAATTATATAATATTTAAAAAAAATAAAATGCAAATTTATAAAATATTAAAGAATTCGAGATTCGTACGAATTATAAAAATCTCGAGTATTTTATAACGACTCAAAAGCTTATAAAATAGCAAATATAATAATTCTTTATATTCTTTTAATATAATTTCATAATTTAATATATTCCCGGCAAAATAAACGAATATATTAATACTTTTTCAAAACGAGAATAAAATATATTTAAAAAAACGATAAATGAAAGAATCGAATATTATATAATTTAATTACTTAAATTATATACTTTATGTAATTTACGCTTGGACTCGATTTAAACTTCGCTTATATAAGCCACTTCTACGAAAACTATAATATAAATTACTTTTACGAAAACTATAATCGAAGTTTTAATAGAATTAAAATAATTATAGAATATTACTTAGTAAAAAGATAAATCGTATAAATAAATAATTAAATATATTCGCGAGAAGAAAAAAGTATTCTTTACTAATTTACGATTTAAAGTCTTAATATTAAAATATTTTTTCTTATTAACTAGCTATTTAATATTTCGAGAAAAGCTATAAGTTCTTGAAATAAAACTTTTATATATAAAGATTATTTAAAATACCTACGATTCAAAAGCTTGCGAATATCTAAAAAAGGATAATACGAGAGCGATTATCGTTAAATAATTCTTTTGATTAAATATATATCTCGATGTGAAAAAGTTTATATAAAATTACAATATTTATAGCGCTATTAATGCATAGAAGGATCGTCGGCAAGGATTTTTGAAATCGCTTTTTATATTAGATAGAATATAATTTGAGATCTTAATAAACTTCGTAGTAAATTTGCCTTTAAATTAAAGCCGTACGAATATTATAGTAATTACGAATAGGCTAAGAAAAGAAGTTCGGTTTAAAGAATTAAAGGATATTATAATCGAGATTATAGCTAAGTAGTTCGTACGAAACTACTACCCATAATATTACTTGCTTAAAGCAATAGTTTCAGATCGAGAAGCTTAATTCGTAAGTATATTCTAGACGCGAGTGTGCCAACTTCTAGGAATCGTACGAAAGTTATCGACGGCTTACCACCCAGAAACGAACGGGGCTACGAAAAGGATGAACTCCACGATGAAAGCATACCTTCGTACGTTTTGCAACCACGCCTAAGATAATTAGTACGACGCTTTCCCTTCGGCTCAGCTAGCTATAATGGGACGAGATGCAGCCTCGACAGGAATAAGCCCGTTCTTCCTCGAGCACGGTTATAATATTGAACCCTTAGATCTTCAAGTAGAACCCTCGACTCCTTCTACGCACGCGTCGCCGATCGAACAAGCAAATGAGCTCGTACGAAAGCTACAACAAGGACGTGAGTGGGCACAAACGGCAATGGCTGAGGCTCAGCAGATCCAAGAAGACTTGACGAACCGGAGACGCTCCCAAGCTCCCAGCTTCCAAGTAGGGGACAAAGTCTGGCTATGCCTTAAGAATATTCGTACGGACCGACCAAGCAGGACGCTTGACGTACGAAACGCTAAGTACACGGTTACGAAAGTTATCGGTTCTCATAGTTACCGATTAAACACCTCGCCAGGCATCTCGAACGTATTCCATAGCAAGCTACTTCGCCTCGCGAGCAACGACCCGCTTCTAAGCTAAAAGCGGACGAATACCCAACCAGCACCGCGCATCGTACAAAGCGATATCGAGTACGAAATAGAGAAGATCTTAGACAAGAAGCTCGTACGAAAGAAAAGGAAGTTGCTTGTTAAATAAGTAGGTTACGCACGCCCGACATAGGAACCGGAAAACGCTCTTGAGGACACGGCCGCACTAGCTGTTTGGGACGCTACCGACCGATAGCCGATCGATAAAGGACTACGTTCAAGACGTAAAAGAGGCCGTACGAAGTGAGGAGGGGGGTATTGTGATGGGTTGAACCCAATGCCGGCTACACTACTAGACTAATGTAGCCAACACATAATAACGCGTATCGTACGTGATAATGCTCGGGCCATCATACGAACTGACAACCCCTTTAAGAAAGTTCTTCGTAGCAAAACGACCTTTCTTCCTTAGTTAATTCTTCTTGTAATACAATCAGGTTCTTGCTTTGACTTATTGCATCCAACCCGTGACAATTAAAAGCTGTTATATCTAAATATAAAATCCAAGTATCAAACATATATAATATCAATAAAATAGGCTTTAAAGTTAGTTGTATTTATAGTATAATAATTATTACTCATAAAAATATTCGCCATATAAATTCCCCCTAAATGCTTTTATATATGCTTTCGCTTAGCTCACCTACTTAGGTTTATACGAAGGATCCTTAAAATAGGGATTCTATTACAGTTATAAAGTGTATATCGGCAGGAGGGTTTGCAATTAAGCCCATAATTATCATGGAAGCTAAAGTCTTTATTGAAAAAGCATTTAATAATAACCTCGGCACTCGAACGGTTATTGCTCAAAGCGAGTCTGGTTTTATCGACGACGAGCTAGCATTTAAATAGCTGTGGCACTTCCACTACGAAACTAAAGGCCGTTCCAAAGGGAAATATCGTCTTCTACTCTTCGATAGTCATGGCAGTCATATAACTTATAAGTTTATTAGCTTATGCGAACAGCTAGATATAATCGCATTTTGTCTTATAGCTTATTCCACCCATCTTACACAACCTTTGAATATGGCTTGTTTTCAATTAGAAAAGCATTGGCATAGCCGTTCTATTGAGGACCACGTACGAGTAGGAAAGGGTAATTTCACTAGATACACCTTTCTTAAAGTCCTAAAGCAAATTAGGACCAAGACTTTCACCAAACGAACTATCAAGTCCGCATTTAAGAGGGCCGGCGTTTACCTATTATGCCCTGAGAAGGTGCTGCAGGCCTTGAAACTAGTGGAAGATACGAAGCTTGGGGATGAAGAAGTAGGGGGTAGGACTTATAATTACGATCCTTTAGACCCCTCTAAAGCTATTCAAGTGCCTGCATCTAATGCACCAAAGCCTAGGGTGGCGCCACAAGAGAGGACAATCTGGGAGGCCCAGCCTGGTGAGGACGACTCTTAGTATTTCGACTACTTAGATCAGTCAGATTTCGAGACAGATTCAGAACTAGAGGATGAACAGGCCCTCCCAGGACATCGCGAACACGCCGAAAATGTACCTGATGATGATGTCCACATGAAGCCACCAACTTCAGACCGTCTGACAGACTATAATGAGGAAGAGTCGGGCATATATGGCCTAGATCCTCATTGGTATAAAAAGAATGGAGCTCCATTCCTCCAAACCCCCTACGGGGCCCTAGGGATCAGTGCTTACTCTGCATTTTTGAATAAGCATGAGTATGAGATGTCCTCTCCTTCTAAGAGAGTATCTAATTAAAAGTTCAGGAAAGGGGCTGAGATTGAAGCTTTGAAGGGTGCGGTAGCTCAAGAGAAGCTGAATAATAAGGCTAGTTTGGACGATATCTGGGGGAGCTTCTCCTTGTTTGTGAATGAGGAAGATGCTAATAGGCATGTAGAACCAGTTTATGGGGGTAGAGTAATTAGATCTGGAGAAGGGCTACGCTTAATCAAGGAGAGAAATAAGAGAAAACAGCTTTCTGAGATGGAAAAGGCGGTTAGAGACTTTAATTTGGTAGCTAGGAAAGTCCAAGCTTTGAAGGATAAGGAGCAACGGGAGCTAGAGAAGCAGGAGCGGTTATAGCGAAGGCTCGAAGAGGACGCTGAAAGGAAGCGCAAACGAGAGGAAAGGGAGCAAAAGGTAGCAGAAAACAAAGCAAAAAAGGCCGAAAAAGCTGCCGCAATAGAATAGAAGTGGATGGATGCGATTACGCGGGGTGAGAGGCCCAAGGGCAGGATGCCGAAGTTAGTTATGGAATCGCAAGCCCCTATTCTTGGATCGCAGGCTGTAAGTATGAAGGAGGATGATGAGGACGAAGATATGGACTTTGAGATGTTAGATTAATGATATGACAACGCGCTCTTAGGTTTAAAAGAGTGGTTGATTTAATATTGATTTTACAAAATAATCTGCCCAAGTTGCTGAAAATCCAAGTTGCTGGTTCCGACTCGCTAGGCGAGTCGGCCCAGAACGGGGTTTCTAAGGCCGACGAGTAACAACCAAGTCTCAAAAAAAGATTTAAATTATGTCTTGGAAAATAAAAGAGTCCTAAGACTCCTCCCTGATAAAAGAAACGTGTCTGAAAAAGTGCGATGTGCAACAAATCGAGGATAACCACCCCTAAATCACTAGTGGGCAAGCCTAGAGAACTCCCTCGCTTACGGTACGCCTATTTTTATTAGCATTACTTATTTTCCTGTGTTTTGAAGTAACTAAATTCGAGATCTTTCAGACTGAGTATTTCTGGCTTCGTGATCGGTCTTTATGAGAGCGCTTGTGTTTCCCCGTCCTTCTTGCATGGTTTTGGAAGCGAAGGATATATCCGAGGAGTTCAAACATGGAGTCGCGGCTCATATCTCGTTGATGAAATACAATTTTTGTACTGGAAATGATCGAAGTTATCTCGATTATTCTCTAATGCCAAGGGAATGGTGCGAAATGATTGTTTTTGTTGCAATTGGTGTTACTCGAATATGGTTGATGGGCGGAGCTATTAAGCTCTTTTTGAACTGCAAAAGCGGATCGAGTAGAGTTATGGAAGTAACAAAAGGTCGTTGTACTTCATTGCTACACAATATGGTCACAAAATTTGTTCATTTAGTGTGCGGTGGCTTTAGGTGTTTGATTTGTGCTACGCTTTTGTGAGTTGTTCCAGCTTATGAGAGACCCCAAAACCACCTTGGATTTCGAGTTCTACTTATCATTATTAATATAGCGACGCCGAGCATTTTCTCTAATAGTATATTATGTTTCTTCTTAATATTTCAATTAGTTGAAGGGCGATGCCTCTCAGAAACTCAGAAATATATCGAAGTATCCAAAAAAAAAAATGAAACCGGAGCACGTGACGATAATTTTATGCCCTGAAGCTAAGGGCGGATACTAGTTCTGAAACCCAAATCTCCGTCGACTAGAATATAAATTCAAATTTAGTTTGTAGTCTTCTTTACGGTCGATCATAAATTCAAAGCAGAAATCCCAAGCAATTCTCGATATGAAAGGCTTTTAGGGGTTCCTCGGCTATTTCCGCTTACGAAAAGGGGCGGTCCTTGAAGCAAAATGTTCACTAATCACTGGTATATGTCAACTTTTCTTCTTAGTAACCACCAGATGTCGGCCGTAGCCCGCCACTGTCCGCAACTTGACATATATTTCCGCCAACGTCCGCCATACCATACTCCAAACCACGCACCCACCACGCGGCTAGGCTTATCCCGTTGCTCTTCCACCTGTGACTACTAGAATTCGGCTACTCGTAAAATAGGAGATATGGAAAAAAGAGGAGGCCTCGACATTAGTTTCCACCTAGCTGCCCATGCATGCGCCTCGTGCAAGCACCGGAAGAGGAAATGCGATAAATTGCTCCCTCGCTGCTCTCTATGCTCTAAGTAAGCCCTTCGATTCACCATGCAACTCACTTCCCCCAAAACTCATGATGTTGCTAGAAAGAACCTCAGTTGTTGTTACTCCCCTGGAAACACCCCGCCTCCATTTACACCCTCGTCAGATGGGTACTTTTCCAGTGGAGCACAAGCGCCTGTCTTTGAAACGCCCAAGTTCCCAGCAGTGTTCTTCCTCGACGCAAATGTTTTTCGGAAAGCGCAGATCGATATTCCGAGAATCGAGGCGCCGATACCGAGATATGTCCTCGATCTTATAGGTGAGATCAGCGAACAGCGCGCCATTGCGGCTAAGTTCTTCGAGACGGTGCACAGTTTTATGCCTATTGTTGCGAAGACCCGCCTCTATGGAAAGCTACTTAATCCTTTAGCGCCGCGTCGAAATGATGTTGCGTTGCTTATTCTCTGTATGCGGCTTAGCTGCATGATGCCGGCAGAAGTTCCAATGACAAGGACATCGGAGTATGTTGCTGCCAAGAGATTTCACGCCGAGCTTGAGATCACAGGGGCTTTCAGTCCTCAGGTTTTACAGTCGAATGTCTTGATTGCGTTGTATGAGTATGGACACGCTATCTATCCTGCAGCTTATCTCACGATTGGTGCATGTGCCAGGTATGGGATCTCTTCGGGCCTTGATGGAACGGGAACTTCTCAGATGCGGTCACCTTGTGATTGGATCGAAGCAGAAGAGAGAAAGCGAATCTGGTGGGCGGTACTGATTTTTGATCGGTAAGCGTCCACTTGCCAAATACCGGTCCAATGAAAAGATCACTGATGTGAAATAGTTGTGTCAATCTCGGAAACCCAACTCGAACACTCGCAACTCAAGAACCTCGCCCTTCAGCAGTCCTGCCAATGGATGATGATAGTTGGGACCAAGGAGTAAGTCACCCAACACCCCTCCAAATCTTCCACATGTCTCAAATCCAACAGATCACGACTTCCGGGGAACCCTTCACTCTCGCCTCTCCATCAAGTCTCAAGATCGGCCGCTTCGCTCGTTTCGCCCAAGCCATTTTCCTCCTCGGTCGTGTATACAAGCACGTTTCCGACTTCACCACCAGCAAAGAATTCCTCGACGAAGAAGCCACCCAACTCCGACGAACCTTACAAGCCCTCGCGAAAATCGTCGACATCGAAGGCCAGACTAGGAAAATCCAATTCTGCACCCAAGTCGCTCTCTGCTACAGGTACCGTATCTATCCAAACATATCTGACTCGATCCTAGCTAAGGTGAAACAGTGGTATGCTCCTGCTTTCAGAGTCGTATAGTGCTCTTCAGAGGGCACCTTCGCCGGATATCCATTTCTGGGATCCTAGCATCCCAGTCGCAGAGAGTATTGCGAAGGAAGCGGCGAGAGTATCGTCTGTGTTTATGTCTCGCAAATATCCGTTTCCGCTTGAGCAGGTGTCGCCGTTTATTCTTCATCTCTTTTACTCTTCGCAAGCCATCTTTTGGGAGAAAGCCAGGAATACAGGAAGTGAAAGTGCTGCTGAGGCGGCAGAGTTACTTACTAGAACGCTCAAAGTCTTGGAGGAGAGATGGAAAGTGGCTGGTGAGTGGTTTTGATCAAGTGGGGACTAAACTGATTTGAAGTAGGAGAATATTTGGAGATATTGCAGGCGAGAGAATTGACTTATTTCGATTCATGAGCGATGAAAGAGCTAGGGGCTAGTGAGATATCTGCCTTTCAGGATAAAAGTCGGTACGTCATCATTAGTCTATAAGTGGAGGTCTACATGGAAAAAGACCGCTGGTGGGAAAATATTGCAATAGTGCTCTGTACAAAGAGGAGTGGAAGAGCGAGGCTTCCTTCCCGCATTCTTCTCCGATTCCATCAAGGGAGCAAACCTCTGCTAGCAAAACCCCACTTGGCGAAATCGGAGAACGGGTGGATGGAAAAGGTATTTTAGCTAGCTTAAGCTACCAAACTTCCCCAACTCAATAAACAGAACCTACCTAGCTTAAACCAAATAGTTTAACATTCCAATCTAGAATCCATTCTTCGTCCATCATCTACTAGCCAACCAAAAAGCGAGAGACCTCTTCTGATTCCGCAGGAGAAAGTGAGATGAGCCCGTTTTGCATCACTCACTCACTCCCTTGACTCTCATATCCCCTTCTACCACCATTTCAGTAACCCAACTCAATCCATCCTTCCCCTATCCTTCCGCCAACATCGAACTTCTATCTTTCTGCCATCTTACGTCTCTATTCTAAGTCCCAACAAGCTTAATTTGAACCATGTAGACCATTTGCTGCTGCTTGGATTAGATGCGTTCGGATTACTTGTTGAAAGGAATAAGAAAAAGAAAAATTAAGGAAGGAGTGGTGAAGTACCTATCAACATGTGAGAATCTATGACAAAAAACGAACATATAGCGAAATTTGAAAATTATTATTTGTGGATTTGAATGAAGCGGGGATAAAAGAGCCTGAATTATGTTTCTATGAAGGATGGAGTTTATGTTCGTTCAAAGTGGGAGGAGGATGGATTGAAATGCTAAGATGACTGGAGAGTTTTGTATGTATTTAATTATTTGCATGCATTTTCATTGGTGTTGCAATAATGCTATACCGTAGGAAGAAACCTCTCTACGCCATAAAAAGAAAAAGACTTTTGCTGCGAAAAAAAGGGAAAAAAAAGGCTGGGTATCTATTCGAACATCTTCTCATCGTATATCATACAACTACCTATCCATCCATCCATCCAGATCCCTCACAAACAAACACCCAACGCCTCCTCCACAACCCTCCTCGTCTCCTCATCCTCCTCACTCCCTTCATTTTCCTTCTTCTTCGCCTCCTCTTCCTCCAGCGCCTTTTTCTTCTTCTCTACCTTCATCTTCTCCACCCACTTATCCGCCTCCTGGACCGCCATCTCCGGCGCACGTTTATGCTTCAACAAATACCCCTGAATCTCCGCCGGACTAAACATCATGCTGGGAATCACCGCCGCGAAATCCTCTCCCAATTTCTTGATCCGAGATTCCTCTGCGATTTTGAGTGCGAGGGCAGCTTCTTCTTCCAGGCGGGATTTTTCCTCGGCCAGTTTCGCGGCGAGGGCTTCTTCGGTGGAGGATTTGTATTTGATTGGGGTGCGGATGGTGATTCCTCCTTTGTTGGAAGGGGAGGAGGGGATGTCGCCTTCGAGCGTGGCGAAGATGGAGCGGAAGATGGTGGTGATCATGGCGCTGCTGGCGAGGTCGAATTTGACTGTCATGTCGACGCGGCCGGGGCGGATGAGTGCTTCGTCGAGTTTCTCGATGTGGTTGGTGGTCATGATTAGGACGCGGCCTTCTTGGGAGGCTACGCCGTCGAGGATATTGAGGAGCGCGGAGAGGGAGATGCGTCCGGAGTTGTTGGTGGGTGGTGCGGCGGGGTTGACTACAGTGGTGCCGGGGAGGGTGGTCACGAGGGGTTTGGCTTCTTCTTCTGGTTGGGTGGTGTTGTTGTTGTTGTCGCGAGTGTGTGTGAGTCCGGCGGTGTCGATGTCTTCTAAGAGAACGACGCATTGTTTTGGTAATTCGGAGAACAGGGTTCCGAGATTCTCTTCGTTCATGGCTGGGGAGTTAAGGGAGACGATGTAAATCTTTAATTTAAAGTAGCCTGCAATAGCGAAGGAGAGAGAACTCTTGCCGGTTCCTGGAGGACCGTAGAGCAGGTATCCTCGCCTGTAAGGAATACCTCTGTTAGAATACCAGCGTCTGGTCATAGGATGAAGGTAATCTCTCATGTCATCCAAGAGACTCTGTTTGACTCCTTCATCCAAGACAACGGTTGAGAAAGGGCGTGAAACTCGAGAGACACAGCGGGTCCAAGCTGGCTCAGCAGTGCCGCTCTTGAGACCTCCACGATAGATGATAGTTCGATTCTCGTCGCTCTTCTGAAACTCGATTCGACAATCATCGAGAAGATCCTTAAGGATCGTTGGATCTCTCCCAAAGCACTGGACTGAGATCTCTTCTCGCTCGCTGACAGGACCCCATGATTGCTGTCGAGTGTCTTGAGTTCGACGGAAGATCAAGAGCTTTCCCTTGTACCAAAAGTAATGTGTTCCAAAAGATGGAGTGAATTGAACTTTCTTGTTCTTCTTCTTGTTGTTGGCGGCGATTGCGTTTCCATTCTCGTCAAATTCGACCCCAACTTCATCTTTATCCTCATCTTCGTTAAACTCGCGCCACAGGAACCACATTCGCGAATTCAGATTTGTATTGGCGACAAATCGCCGAGAGCGCTTGGCGAACTTTTGATTCGATATCCAAGCCATAAGCATATTGTACATCTCATCGTCAATTCGCACATCAGCTGTTGACATGAGATGCTGGTCTGCGAATTCCCATATCCAAGTATTGATGTGTTGTGATGCGAAGACAATTAACCCGAGGATTATCAGCGCGGGGATGTAGAGTGTAAGATCGATCTTCAAGTATCTTGAGACAGTAGAGGAGAAGAGACCGAAGCCAGGGAAGAAAGCCTCGAGAAGGGCGGTTTGAGGATTTATTTTCGCAGGGTCTGGGAAATCAGATACCACTGGACCACCCACTGGTGATCCAGATGGATAGTACGTAGCGCAAGTCTGATTCATGATGGCGAGCACCAGAAAGAATAAGGTATGAAAAGACGGAAAGAATAGCATGAAAGACGAGAAATGGTTCGCGATTGAAGAACCACTTTCCGCCAATTGTAGGAGTTGCGTGACTGAGGAGAGAAGATCTTGAAGATGTAGAGAATTTTCCTTTTATATCAACCCCACAACTTAGGCAGCCTCGACTTTAGTCTGCGACGAACCAATACCCGACTGACTCACGACGCAAACGAAAAAGGTCAGCAGAGAATCAGCTTTTCATGGTTAGTGGCTGACTGCATAAGGGTTTCCTGGAGTCAAGCACAAATGACCATGGCGCAACCGTGTGCAGCACCTTACGGTAAGGCTGTGAGGCTACGGGCTCACCGAGTATGCATGGAGACTGAGTGAGGTATGTTTATGCTGGATACTGATTATTGCGGACGTTGGAGTGGAATGCGAACTAGCCCTTTGGGTTCTGTGAGAGCAGGCAGACGGGCTGAGGCTGTGCCACTTGAGGCTTGTGCGACAGGCACTCGCCACGTCATAACGGTCGACTTTTGCCATTGGTTCTCTGACGACAGGCTGCAGAGAGGCCCTTTGTGCCGCTGGCCACAATACGGCGCCGTCCGGTCTAGACAACTGACGTTTGGTGGGGGAGGCGCAAGCATGTCTCATGCCTCAAATTTACGCCTTTTGAAGGGTGTGGGGAAAGGGGAGTCCGTAACCTCATGAGCAACAATATGACAGCTTGGCAGGACCAGCAATGAATTCGCCAATGAATTCGCCAATGAGCGATTTCTGTTGCATGCGCAATACCAGTGCTCGTCCGACTACGGTCGAGGCGTAGGCATGCACGGATTGTGCGAGCTGTCCATTGTTGCATGTCGATAAGGAGAATTGAACCAAAGTGAGGTGAAGTGAGGATAGGTTTGAAGGTGGTATGACATGTTCACATCCTGACCATCTGTGAGTATATTTCAGCACTAACCGGATCGGCCGCTCCACCCTCTCACCGCTCTCGGCGGACGAAAAAGGTGGCCGACGGTCAGTGTCTAAGCCTCAATCCGGCACTTATCAATCGACTTCCAAAACACATATCCCTAGAGAAAAGTTTGAATTTGCTTATGCTACTCTGATAATATTTATTATTAAACAAGAGAGAAATACGGGTATTGCCGAATTCTTTGTTTCGTGTGTGTTCCAAAAATTCGTCACTTGTTTCTTTGCCTGCAATTCGCCTACTTCTCATTAAACATCTTCTAAACTCCTTGTTTTCCGTTTGACAAAGATTGAATTAAGTAATTCAATGCTTTCCATATCTCCCTAGGTATCTTTTTTCATATTGTGTTATCTGTTCAAAGTCTCATCTAGCAAGGTTGATTACATTCCATTACCCCGCCATCCACCCCACTAAGCACCTCTAAAATGCTTCACCGTCCATCAGCTTAATATCTGGGAAAAGAGAAAGTATCTCGCCAATATCGATCTCAGCCGCAACAAGGCTGCCTACTGTTCCCATGCATGTGGCTGTAAGTACGGTGTCGAAGTGGTGACAACTTTTAGGATAGTCTTCATGTTTGTTCGATTTCTTCAAATCAGTGTTTTGAACCCAAACTCAAATCAATTGATGGCAGAGAAAGGACACAATAAGGAGTAACAAGAAGAGGAAATGGAGAGCAATGCATATCAGAAACATTCCTTAGAGGATATTGCGTGGCTCAATCTTTAGCTCTCTAACTTAACCTTAAAATATAGACTATCGACTCCCCTTATCCCGTAGCTTCTTTATTTCTAATTAATATACTTTTCGTAATCGTTTACTTCACGTTTAATATAAGCCGTAAGTACGTTTAAATACAATGTATAAAAAAAAGGAAGTGCACTCGTAACTCTTCGCAACTGCATAAGTCGAGTTTGCCGTATAGCGCGGACTTGTAAAAGCGCGACGTGCAACAAAAATCTAGTATAGTATTAACACTTAGATAAGTCTTGCGAACTTGCTTGACCTTTCTTGACCTTTGTTTACCGTTAACTGTCGACATGTAAAAGTGCGACGTGCAACAAAAACTAGTGATTTTGTTGCACGTCGCACTTTTAAACGTTTGCGCTACTAAAGTAAGAGGAAGGGACGGACATTGAAGCATGCGATATGCAACAAAACTTGCCAAAGTATGAGCAAATGGACGGACATTGACAAATTTTGACGTGCAACCAAAGCCACTTGGAGCTAAGGAGATCTCCGAGGACCGGTGATAGATAGTAGGAGTGAAGTATGCCCAGTGAAAGGTATCGGATATTTGAATCAGTTAGCGCTTTTTGGAAGACTTAATCAAATGCCTATCTCCTTTATCTATTTACATCTCAAGATCCTACAAGTCATCACTGAAGTCTATCCTTCTCTCCACTCACCAACTCATTCGTTACTTCATGCCTTTCCCGTCGAGCCCATAACATCCATCTGGTATTCAATCTGCTCTTGAATCAGATCCGTTCCCTTCCCCATTAGCTCCGTCAGAGGCACCTTTCCAGTGTTTTGTGCCACGTATTCGTTGTATTTGAACAGAACAAGTTCGTTGACGTTACATCTTGTCATTCCTCCTTTAATGCAGCCTTGCATCGTTGCGTCGGGGAAGGTATTTGTACCGTGGAGCACGAGTGTTGATTTGCCTTTTGCCGCTTCGCGGATTTTCTTTAATCTGAGAGCAAGTCAGTATTGAACCAAGAAAACGCATCTACAGTAGAGCTTCAATGAGTCTCCAGTGCCGGAGTAGTACATCCAATAAAACACAAGCACAAAATTGCCCTCGCAGCAGAGAAATTGATCCCCAACCTCCTATCTCCAAGTACGCAAAGTAGAAACTAACCAACTCACCTCTCAAAATCCAACTTAATATTCTCAACCCCCCCATAATTCCCATGTACATTTCCAAAAGCCGGTGCTAAGAAGTCAATCCCCGTATTCACAAATCTCGTCGCCTCCTCCGCCGTTGTTAGCAGTCCCTCCAAATCGCCCGTATCCTTGACTCCATCCTCTCCACCTATACACCATTCAGTCAGCCAAAATTCTCTTCATTCCACCCCCCTCTCCTCATTATCACCCCCAATTCCCACACCACAACAAAACCCCTCCTTTCAGAAAATAAAAAGCCAAAATCACATACCATTAATCCTCCCCGGCTCCGCCTCCGTCGCAATCCCCCTCTCGTGCAAATACCTCGTAATCCGTTCCGTCTTCTCCAAATTCTCCTCTTTCTCATAATGACTCATATCCACCATAATACTATCAAACGGGTACTCCGCCGCAGCCAGGATCTCTTCTTCAGACTGTGCGTGGTCCATGTGGAGCACGATGGGCACTTTAGCAGTAGAGCAGGCAGCGGCTGCGAGGTGGATGAGGAGAGGGGAGTAGTGTAGGGCCCAGGGGAAGAGGAGGATTTGAGCGGGGGATTTCTTGGCTTCGGCGGCGCGGACGACGGCGGTTATGGTTTCGAGGTTATACTGTGAAGAGCTGGGGGTTAGTTGGTTGGTTCTTGGAGGGGAGGAAGAGAGAAATGAGATAGTGGTTGAAGAGGAACTTACAGATACAACTCCAATAACACCATATCCTCCCTCCTCAGCTGCTTTCAGCATCTTGACAGCTTTGTTGTTCTCCATTGACTTCGCCATGATGGATTAGAAAATCAGGAGATCCGGAAATAGAAATTGGTAAGATTGTTAAAAAGTTGGAGGAAGAGTGACGAGAAGAAGTAAGGTCTAAGGAAAGGGGTTTTAAAAATTCATATATATAAAGCTGTGATGTCAATTCAGCCTGTACTCGCACCTGCCACCGAGCATCGGGAGTTCGAGGTGAGTGGGGTGAATGAGCATCAATTTACCCCGCCAACGCCACCAAAGGAAAATATCGCGGGGCAAGTTTTCCGAGCGCGGTGTTCTGTCCGCGCATTTTCACCCCTCACTCAGCCGTGATGGAACACATTTTCAGGTCTCACTTCTCATTTCACCAAATCCTATAACTTGTATCTAGATCTCAATTTAGATTTTCCTATCGTACAATATCATCACTTCTCTAAACTCGCAACATAATCCCTAACCGCATCCTCAAACGTCCCATCTTTTTTAAACCCTAACCTATACGCCAACGAATTATCAAACTCCGTCCCCCAACTCCTCAAAATCCTCTCCATCTCCACATCCGTCTCCTCTTTTAACAGCTTCAGCTTCTCTTCTCCCCCAACCTTCGCCAACGCATCCATCATATCCTGCACACTGACTCCAATCCCCGGCATATTCACCACCCTCCGATGCCTCTCCACTCCTCCCTTCTCCCCATCCACCTCTAACGCCAGCACCAAATTCTCCGCCAGCGTCTTCGGACTACAGACCCAAGATCTAAAACTGCGGTCTTTAAGCGGAATCACGCATTCCAGCCCATTCAAAGGCTCCCTTATCATCCCACTTAGAAAAGAACTTGCTGCCGCAGTCGGTTTGCCCGGGCGGATACTAATAGTAGGGAAGCGCAAACTCCAGCCATCGAAGAATCCTTTGCGGGTATAATCATTGATTAGTGTTTCGCAGATGTGTTTTTGTGCCCCGTAACTGCCTTCGGGAGTAGGGATTGTGTTTTCGTCGATGATGGCGGGGAGAGGTTGTCCGTAGACGGCTTGCGAGGAGGCGTAGATTACGCGGAGAGAGGGGTTTTGGATGGAGCGGAGGGCGGAGAGGAGGGACATGGTGGCGGTGAGGTTAACGCGCATTCCGAGGTCGAAGTTGGCTTCGCTGCCAGAGGACATTATGCCGTGGAAGATGTAGACTGCGTCGAGGGGGATGGAGGTCGAGATGAGGTTTTGGAGAGAGGAGGGGTCGCAGAGATCGGCTTGGATGGATGTTGCATTCTTTGGATGCTTGGATTTTGGAGGGATGGGAGGAGAGATGATGTCGGTGAGGATGAGGGTGTTTTGTGGGATGGAGAGGAGGCGTTCGGCGAGCAGTTGGCCTATGAAGCCTGCTGCTCCTGTGATGAGGATTCTGGGCATTGTGATGGAGAAGTGATTAGGATTAGAGTTGTATGTACAGACTAGATTGGTAAATATATATATATATAAATATATAGAAAGAAAAGAGGAAAGATATTATATAAAAGCGTGGGAATGACATGAAAAGTGAAGGTTGAAACGTGCAAGTTTCCCGAGAAGAGGGGAACTATCCCACTCTAGCTCCGAAAGTCGGCACATTGCTCCACCGAGAAATGTCATGAGAACTTCATCTCAGGTCGGGGAAACACCGTCGGACCATGGAGTTGGAACTGTAATGGCAGAAGCTGGTGTATTCTGATTTGCAGCTGCCAATTGCTTCTTGCAAGAGCGGTCCAGTTTTATGCTTCCACCATGCACATGTCATCCAAGCAGAGCTCCTGCCAGAGACGATCAGAATACCACCCATAGCCCAATGCACATCCTCATACTCATACAGATATACACTCCACCCGTCCCTCTCTCCATTCTCTCACAATCCATCTCTCCTCCCCTCACGGAATGCCCGTCTTCATCTGCACCCCATGCCATTGCTTAACCCTCTCTCCCAGCACCTCATTAACCAACCTCTGCTGCTTCAACATGCCCAGTCCCCTGAACCTCTCACTCTTCACCTCAATCGCATACATACTCCCACACCCGCCACTCACATCCTTGACCTCCAACCTCTCCGGCTTTAGCTCCCTATTCAGCAATTCCCAGATCTCTGATTCAGCCGCATCAAGATGTGACGGTGCAACGAGCGCTTCTTGTGCCCGCACAGCTTCGAGAGGAATACCGGCTTCGCCTTTACCGATTGTACCTTGGGGCGAGGATTCGGGTGCGGATGCACTGGTGGCAGATTCTTGCGAGACGGGGCTGGTGGAGTAATCGCGGCGAAGGGAGGATAACGAGTTGTCTGTTAACCGCGTTCGGAGGGAGGTAGATGTGCTATTCTTTACTTGTGCATTCGTGTTCGCAGTGGACGAAGAGATGCCAGCTGTTTTCGCAATGCTTCTCGCTGGACAGATCGATGCGGCGACGCATTTTACCGTCGTTGATTGTGTGGCGCATCGGAGACCTCGTCCGCTGCGCAGACACCGCCGCATACCTGCTATTGCTGTTCTCTCCATTGTATGAATGTCTGTTCTTGTTGTGCCTCCAAATCACTTGTTCGTTGTCTGGTCTTGACTTGACTTAGTCGGTGAGGTGTCGGAGCTCAAAAGTAAATATCCTAGCTCTCACACACTAGCAGATTCGTTAAAGATGGAAATCGTACGATCTAAACGCAGTGAATCTGCTCGAACCGATCGTTTCGGTTTCATTGTCACTAATTGATCTTATTTTTATTATTATAATTAAATAATTAAGAGCAGTTTCTATCCCAATTCTTCTGGCCTCAAAAAGAAAAACGTCCAAGCTCCCATCCTAAAGACATGGCATCATCTCACCTCTCATTAGAAACGCCAATCCTCGGCCTACGATTTCAAATCCCTTCCCGCTTTCGAGCCGAACTTACCCAATCCTCTCCCTTCCCTCACCGCCTTCCATTTCACCCGATGTTTTCCCCCTTATCGCTTATCGCTTATGAGAACCTAGCACGTGACACAAAATAAGCGACTGCCTCATCTCATTCCATCCCACTTCCCGTCCCGTCCCATCCCAACACCTTGCGGGTCAAAAATCAAGGAAAGTACCTAGGTAGTGATATGAACTTGCAAAGCTAGGTGAGGTGAGACGGGTGGATCTTATCATGATGTGATTGATAATGGATAACTTTATTTCACACCACGCCACCATCTGTGATTAATTACTTACTTGCATCTTCAGCAGACCCCATTCCCATTCCTCTTATTCTAAGTATTCTAAGTTGAAAGGAAGAAAGTAGTCATCAACACACTAATCTTACAGTACTTCCCAGTTTCAATGTTTCTCTTCTCTTCCACGAGTCGTGGAGATAAGCCTCGTCGCCTACTCACCAACACAACACATTAACACATAGCAATGAAAGAACTCTGAAGTATAAAGGGAGAGATCTTACAATACAATACAAAAGATCGAAATAAGTTTATACAGTGGACCCTTAACAACCCACTCTCATATGTACCCACCCACTCTCAAACCCACCCCAAAAAGTGGGGTTTCTCAAACTTAAAAATCATCACCCACCACCCACCTTCCATCATAAGCCACACATCAAAACCATAAACCAAAAAATCCCTTTCCCAAACCCCCAACCGCTATAAAAAAGCACCAATCTAATATAGCAAGTAAAGACGTTCATTAATCAGTTCCTCTCACTCCCGCTCCCACACTCCTACTCTATCCACATTCACTAAAATATGAAAACCGTTTCTATAAGACATCAGTCACTCCTACTCTTTGGGGAAGAGCAAAAAAAAAAAAAGATGCAAAATAAATAAAGAAAAGGAGGACAAAAAAATTAACTTACTGACTTGACTTGACTTGCTTAGTTGCTAGATAGATAGATGGATGGATAGATAGATAGGTAGATAGCGGTGTGCACAACAAAGACAACCCCGCATGCATTCACATGTATGTAGGTAGTCAACCTGCACGAATCACTGTGCTGACCTTCCTTCCCGCTGCCAGCCAACCAGCCAGCCATCAGAACGAAGAGTGAGAATGAGAATGAAAATTCGGATTTCTTTTCCTCATCAGCTGTGAAACCTAGAATCAAGCCCATGCCGTTCGAAACCTATCATTGCGCTGAGAAGACGACGAAAACATGAAAGAAAATTTTGAGCAGATCACAAGCAACCTCATTTTCATAATATCACTCATTGAGTCAAGTCAATTTAGTAAAGTCAAGAGCTGATCGATAACCAGTCTTTGGATTTTTTTTCTCTCGCACTACTGCTGTTGATCAATCCCACGCCATCATTCATCAATCAATCAACCAATCAATCAGCAATCGCAAGCAAGTCAAGGTCCGAGGAATCCCTCACTCGGATCAGCATTGCCCTTGTTCGTGCTCGCTCCGTCAACCATATCGTATCAAAGACCTGTTCCTTCCCCAATCCCACACCACGTATGTACTTTGTGAGATCTCCCGATTCCGTGTTCACCCTTCCCATGCCCTTCCTGACCAGAGCGAGCACAACTTTTATTTACTTCCAATCCAAAAAAGAAAACCAATCTGAATCCCCTAACGTGAAGGCTGCTGAAAGCCTTCTCAAACCACATCCCCTTTCCACCACAACCTCAAGTGAGGCTTAACGTAAACGTAATTAAATCCCAGTCTATGCCGAAGAGGAGAACCAAAACCGAAACCGAAACCGTTGGCTAGAGCTGAGAGCATGTGCAGCCAAAACAAAAATAACATGCAAGAAGGACGCTCAAAAAGTACAGCGAAGAATGTGGAGACCCAGCAAAAGAGCAATCATGACCGTCGCCATCCGCGCAGAAATGCTATTGACAAGTTCGTTTCCGTGTTAAAGGAGACGATTTTTCGTAAATACGGGGTAAGTCCCCAAGTTGATTTGGCACTTCTTCGCCTAAACCCGTCGCTTTCTGATCTGTTGATGACCACGCTCAGTAAAGAGGTAATCAGAACAATCTCGATCGTCACCATGAACAGACAAGGTCGTAACATCGTGTCGGAAATATTTCTCAATAATCATGCCGTAAACTTCGACTGTCATCGTAGGGAGGTGCTCCAAAATGGAAGCTTGAGATTTAACCTCTGATTGCTGTTGCTGTATGAGTGTCGTGGAACGGAAAACCAGCATGCAAGTTGTGGTACATCGGAGACGTACCCGAAACGAAGCCAGTCATGGGAGCTGGCGAAGCAGAGCGAGACGCCTGCGTACTTGCTTTCTGAGTTCGCGGAGGTGATCGTTTCTCCATCATCACGGGAGAACTGTTCGCAGTCGATTCCACAGATCCAAGAATGTAGCCTTCGTCGTTCGTACCATCAAATTGACCAGATCGCATCGTACCATCCTTGAGCTGCGGAGAACTCTTTACGGATCCAAACTGTAGTAACATTAGCTCAAGAGTCCTAGGTGTTCCATCGATGGTCGTTGGTACGTACGAAGCAATATTTATCGAGTAGCTCGTTGTAAGATTGAGAAGCCAAAGGAGGCTTTTCAGATCCTGCAGGCCGTGGAGAATCTGTTCCCGAAGAGACAGCGGGAGCAGGAGCCGAAGCAGTTTTGACAACGGGTGTAGACTTGTTCATAGAATGATTATTCGTCATCGCGAGGGGAGAAGAAGTCTGTTCAGCATCTGGGATGAACTTCTTCTGCGGATGCTTCCTCGGTGCTGGCTTCATAGTGAGGCCACTTCGTTCTCCTAGTGCAGAGTTGGCTGCGTTAATGGCAGCCGAGAGCGAGGCCCCGAAGTCATAACGATTGCCAAAAGCCTGTCCGTGTGGTGGAGCAGTCCGCCGGGTCAAGTTATCAGATCCAAGGTTAACAGCAGACTTGACGCCTTTCAACCTAAGCGACGTTCCCGATTCTCCAAGGTAGTCAGTTACTGGTTGCTTGAAGTCATCGAACTGATATTTGGCATCGAAGCCATCAGCGAAGTCATCGAAAGCAACTGGCATCGACTTGGGTCGTTGGCTACTGGCTGGGGGCGATCTCTTATTGCTCCTCGGTAGGGGATTAACCGGTCGTGAAGAGGCACCCTGCATGCCTTTCTTTCCATTTTGTGGCTTGGCCTTCTTCCGGAAGTCCACCTGGAAGTTGGTAGCGTTGTTGTTGTCCCAATATTCTTGCCCATTTACGCAGTATTTGACGCAGAAAAACATGGTCTTTGCCTCCAAATTAGCTTGGTCTGCTAACTTAATGTTGAAGTTGAATCTATCATAGCCATCACGCTTCGGTTGTCGAACATCGTGGTTGTATTCAGCGACGACTTCTGATGTAGTCTTCCAATAATCGAGAGTGAAGCGAGCGACGACGTATTTGTTGAATGCGAGATTGGCTACAGCAACACTGCCGACCAACGTCTTGTTGTCAGAGGACAGGAACACTCTCTCGACTCTCACTGGTAGAGATAGGCGAATAGGTGTCTCAGATGGGAAATTTGACACCACGATCTCCCACTCAAATGGTGGACTACGTGAATCATCGAAAGGAAACTCGGTATCGCTATCGTATGCCTCAACCGGTGATGAACCTGCACTGACTGCCAGCGGCCTGTCCACCTGGAGGAAATGTCGGACGTGCTCGAGATGAGAGTCGAAGTGGACTGCCTTCGAGAATGTCGGAGTACCAGGCATGCTCGAGGGTCGCCGTCTCGCTGATGACGGTCGAAGGGCTGGTCTGACAAGTTCACCTGACTTTTTCCTGAGCATCGGAGGCTTCCTCCGTGATCGTTCTGGCTCATCCTCGTCGCTGATCGAGTCCTCATCCGATCCAGTGAGCGATGTCTCGGGGGTCTGCTCGCGTCTTAGGTCGGAGAATACTGCGATATCTGTGTTTGATCTGTTGTGAGCAATCTTTCGTATCGAATTGACCGTTGATTGTTCTATAGGAACAGCGGTCGGTTTGTCCATTTCTTGTGCCGGTGGCATGATCAGTGTCAATGCCTGGTTAGCTTTTGTAGCGCCCTCAGTTGTACGATTCGGCGAGCTTTCCCTGTGCTGCTCTATTATCCTGATGGCTGCTTGTAGCTCTGCCAAGTTCTCCAATTGCCGACCTCGTGAACTTTTGTTATCTTCATCATCACTCGAGTTCTGTGTTGAGTCAGGTGGTGAGATAACTGCTCCAGCAGGTATTTGTGTCTCGTCTGTCACAGGAGGCGGCGATTGTCTGACGCTGCTGCTATTGTTCAGGGTGTTCGTATCATCTTGTTCGCTGCCTGCAGTTCCAGGAGGTGATGGCTCGAGAGAGGGTTGGAAGGCGCTTGTCTTGACTGATGTTGTCCGTCGATGGCGGGTGAGGTATGAAGTCGACCGTGGTAGTTCTGGACGGCTCGAGTGTGACTTGTGAGGAGGTTGATCGGTTGACGAGGATCGACGGCTGAGGTTCGGAGAGGAGGTGGTGGAGGTAGCTGGGGACCGCTGGGAGGGGGGAGTGTAAGGCATCCGTACGGTCGATGGCCGAAGGATTTATGTCGTATTTGTTGGTAATACTGCTCGACGAGGTAGGCGGTCGAAGGAGCAGTTTTAATCTCTGCCTAGCATTGGGTTCCTTTGATCTCGAAGCAAAAGCTTAAAAGTATTATGCTGCGCTAGACGGCGAAGGAAGGACCATGTCAGCCTCGTTCTTTGAGAAATTGAAAAACAAAGTAAAGTATCAGTAGGTAGTCGTAGGTGGCGGCGGCGGCTCTCAAAGAAGAGGAGGCTACATTGGAGCTGGTAATTCGAAACTTACGAGATAATGAGTCTTATGGGATGGACTCGGAGGTGGCGGGAGGAAGAAAAGTCAAAGTACGGCGTATTCCAGCTATCGTACTGTCTTTTGCTTCGGGGGTAGGCGCAAGGCAACGAACTCAAGTCGACGAGGAGAGTGGACAGGATGATTCGGATGCACTGGAACTTCAAGGTGCCAGGACAAAGTCAATCGGGGAATGACTTATCAACCTGTTCCTCTGCGTTCCGGCCGTCGTGGATGCGGTGATTATGTGAACGGGCTGGTGTTGGTGGGCGCAAGGTCTTTATGTAGATGACGTCTTGCTAATATTATGCGAGGCAGTGGCCAATGACCAAGCAATTCACCTCGACTATAAATTATATCCTCGACGACGACGACAACGACGACGAAGCACGACAAAGATGCAAGAAGGCTGGCAATGGCCTAGATTTGTGGAGGAGAAGGGAGGATGAGGAGGAGCAAGAGATGGAGGTGAGGAGAATTAGAGACGGGTAGGAGTTGCACGATTGGGGATAGCCTGGGCCAGGATGATGGCTTGACTTGGACTAATGGACAGGATGAGTTGATGGACTCCTCTGGGCATGGGCATGGGTGGGCATGGGTGGGCATGGCAAGGATCTGGGGGTTCACTGCGATGCTGGGCAGAGAGAGGTCAGGACATGGGATGGGCGATGGGCGATGGGCGATGGGCGATGGAGGAGGGTGCTTGGTGCTGGGGAGAGAGATGGGAGAGATGGGCCCCTAGCGGCGCTGCCTGTGCCAAGCGCAGATGGCAGGGGCACGATGGCAGGATGGGAAGATGGCCCATGCCTGGCGTCAGTGGCATCACGGGCATGGCCTGCTTTGGCCTGCTTGGGCCTGGGATGGCGGTGGTACGAGTCCTCGATCTGCCAAAGCCTGGCGGGTCCGGACTCAACAACGAGCAGGGCTGCGCGCCGCTCCAATGCACCAATGCACCACCCTCATCTTTACCTTCACCTCCGACTCAACCTCCTCCTCCTCACCAGTCACCACACGCTGAAAATCTGGTCTAGTGCACCACCACTGCTATCTCCTGGCCTGGCGCGCCATCAAGATTTCGACGGTTGGAGTCTTACGCGGTGCAGGGCATCGCCGCTGTGTGAGCGCCCGCGGCTGGCCCTCTGCAGTCGTGCATCTCAATGCGATGGATGCGGATGATTCTGTTGGGCGACGGCGTATGATTGTCGGAGGCGAGTTGGCTTATCATTCCTCACGATCTCCGGAGTGCTATGCGGACATTTGCACGTTGTCTAGCGGTCGCTGTGGCTGTGGTTGAGGGCATCGAATTCAGCGAGCGTTGAATATTTTTCGCGGCGGCTTGGTGGGAGAGAGGCTTCTATGGCCGGTCAGCCCACCGTCGCTACCATTCGCTACGCGCACTGGAAACGGGCGAGAAGTTGGCGTCGAATGGGCAGAACAACCGGGATGAGACGCCAAAGCAAGCCACACTGCATGGTTCTCGCGACCATGCACCAGGATGCGGGCAATGCATCCAGGATGCGCGTGAGGATGGGCCACCACGGATTGAGGGCTGCTGGAGGCTAGCCATGGATGAGTCGGCATCACAAAATAGAGCCTGGCCGCCTGCAGCGCTGCGACGCTTGCCAAGCTCAGCAGAGTGGAGGATGCGAACCAGACATGAAAATAACGAAAATAATATCAACCTGCAGAGGAGGAAGATGGATATCACGACCATGGATGACGAGATCCAAATTGTCTTATTGAAGCAGTTGCAACAGGAACGGAAGAGTTGTCCCAAGCTGCCGGCAGTACAGTACGTATAGTACAGTACGGTCCACCATCATGAAGATACATCAGGCCATCTAGGCTGTCATCATGTACTACTGTACCTGGACGGGCAGTAAGTGTGTTCAGTAACCGAACGAACATCGACTGATCAGAATTCAAAAGCCGGACTGGACAGTTCACAGTACACTCGTCTGAGGAGAATCCGGGGAACATATGATGCGCACATATTATGATGCAACTCACTTCATCCTCGCTGAGCCCCCTCCAAGCGCTCCGTATTCTGGTCGGTCTACAGCTATCTCTCTAGATCTTCTGGATTTGGAAGGAATGTGGAGGGACAAGAAATTCTGATGGATGCCGTTGAGGCCGATCAGCACCATTGTTGAGAACGGTGAGGACGAGTCTTCACGCAGGTACAGGTACAAACACGTTATCAAGCAAGTCCTATGTCGGACCCCGAATATTAATAATTCTTAACCTCCTGATATCTCAATCAGGTCTGATAAGGCAATGGCAGCAGCTAGAGAAATGGCTGAATTCCATCTCTTCTCAAAGAGTGGTACAGCGTCGGGCATAATGGCCGGATAAGGTTGACAACAACAAACGTTCACGCAACCTCCTTAGCACTATACATCTTGATGCTATTGATAACCCCCATCCTTAACCAATCTCTCATCCCACGGAGGTATCCACGGGATCGTCATTACACACTCAAGTGCCTTCGGCAGCTTCGGAACCTTCCATGAGCTGACCCCGAGTTTCGCGAGAGCCGTTTTGACTCAGCCATAAGCCATTGGACCCCAAGTGAGGGGTACAGTATCACCAAAAGGTGGCATGTCCTGTACGCAAAACAGTTGTGGTTGCAGGCAGGCGTCTCCTGGTGCAACCACCGTGGAATGCGTTCTCATTTGATTCTATCTCTCTTGACCGACGGGGCCATCAGGCTTCTCGAAACCAGCACGATTATCTGATACCAATGAGATGCGCAGCCCACACGCCATCCTCAGCCTGTTTCCCGGGATAAGAAGGCAGGCGTGCAGGACGACCTCTCAGAGCATGTGTGAACTTCGTAAGCGGTTCAACGCGATGCGCCTCCTCGTTCCGCGAGCATGGCCATTCCTAGGGCCAGAGGGCAACAAAAACCGGATATCGGTTCTGCAAGAGGACACGGCCTGCAGGCATTGATATTAATGGCTGGGCCTCCTTCCAGTTGCAATTGAGCAAGCTGGATGGTTGTGTCCAGTAGTAGCAAAACTGTACTCGGCTATCGGGGGACGCCTTATCTGAAGTGCGAGCGGCTATGATGGGAGAATGTCAACTTGTCAAGATACCGATGAGGAGGATGCCAATTGACCAAGCACCGCTCTCCGCCCGCATCGTCCTCTGCGATGCTGATGTTGTGCCTCATTGTCTTCCCGCCATACCCGTGGCTATGCCGGACTCTATCATGATCAAGCACGAATGAACTTGAAGATGAGGTTCTTTGTCGTCATGGCGTACCAGATGATACCTTATACAAGCCACGCATATTCGTTTAATCCGCAAGGCCCAGTGCTTGCTCCTCACCATACTCCGTCGCATGGAAACAGGCGGCCAAACAGGGGCAGGCAATAGCGCGAGGGCCTGGCCAGAACTCTGGAGTGGGACACTTCCGTGCATCGTCATTTCAGATACCCATCCTGCCGTCCAGTACCCATCCTACCATCAGGCAGGTACCCCACTTGCAAACATCGCGAACTGACACATTGGGTCATGATCGCGATGTCAAATAGTACATTGCCATCCGGCTGAAATAAAAGTGATCGGCGATGTAAGAGTACTCGTATCCTTCTTCGCTCCGCTGGCTGGTCGCCGTACCTGATCCACGCGGGCGGAAGCTGCCACCAGCCTTCTGACCACGGCGAAGATCCTGCTTGTCTTCCGTCCAGCTCAGCCTTCTGGAAGACTGGAACCAAGGGTATGGTCATCGTTCGCAGCATCGTGAAGATACTTTCTTTTTCTCGAAGCTTTGTTCCTCGAAATCCTTCGATGACTTCATCGTCAACAGGCGCCAATGGTAATCTCCACTTCCAAGGCAGAGTCCGTGACCTACCTGGCTCTGGTTGGTGCCGTTTCCTCGAGACCTCTTACACGCATGTAAGCATGGGCGAGAGAGCCAATCTCGCCAATAATGGACAACGTCCTCAACGTCAAATTCAGCCTCGATCTATGGAGTGGCCCGCGCACACAGAAAATTCAAAATTGGCATGCTGCAAGTGTCATGCCCGCTCGAACGGTTCAGCAGGGAAAGAGAAACATAACAATGGAGTCCTCGCAAAACTCCCCGAGATGCACGTCCTGGTCTGCCATCAATTGGCCTCTCGGGGTCCGACTTCTCCTCGGAGTAAAACAAAGCTGGAGGCTCGCAAGATAGGTGATCAACGCAAACCCAAAACTCATGCAGACCTCTCACAAAACTGTTTTCTCGAGGTAGCGGTGAGAAGCTATCCTCATCCAACGGGCAGCTCCTCCGCCCAACCAGCGGCTCGTGTTTCAACTTGCATGAACAAAGTCATCACACTTTCACCAAACCGTCCCAAGCGGCGTCGCTGGAGTCAGCAAAAATTCAACCTTCACAGCTCCATCCACATTGCTATCCGTGCGCCTCCGCGGCCCCCAGCTCTGGCCCACTCTGACCCTAGCGCTCGCTACACAAAATCCTGGAAAGCAAGGCATGCTAATCATCATCCTGGCTTGATGGACTCGATGCCGCGAATCCTAGCCAATCAAAGCGTGCGAGAGCGAAAGAGAAGGATCTTGGACGCCACAGCTTGCAGGCCGCGGACGGTTGAACAACAGGCCTGATCTGAGACATCTCAGCAGCCTGCCCTGGGCTGGCTGTTTTTTTACGAACGCCAAACGCCGCATCGAGAATTGTTGGATATGATATCTGAGACTCTGAGTGAGACCTCGCGGGTCGACCTGTCCGCGGCCATGTCAAACAATTCTGGAGGCGACAAGCTCACCGTTCTGTTGGTATCCGCCACAGGAACACAAAGATTTTAATTTTTTTTTCATTTAAGGTACGAATCACTGATGTGAGATACCTTTCCGAGTTCGGTTCTCCAGCCAGTCTATCAACGCAACGCCACGCTTATGAACGGCTCGTTGGAAAATATACGAAAACCATTAGCAAATCCTCTGGAGTAACGACTGATAATTTAACGCATATACCCAGTCCCCAGAAGTTGGACAAGCGTCTCCTCCAGTTTCGTGGAGTCGCGGCCAGCTGCACCCCATCGTGGGTTACCTCACTTTACCAGAGCATGGAGTACAGCGCAGAAGCATGACCTCCCCCCCACCAGCGGCCTGCGGGTGAGAGGTCACATTGCCAACGAGAACAACGCAATGACGACATCGAACGGCAGTCACCCGAGAGCAATGCGATTCTCCAAATCCCATCCCATCCTCATGGCGGGGCTCTTTCTTCAATAACTGATATGATCTGATCAATAGCTTCAAAAAAAAAAGATACATAACATACAGCAATATTCTCGAGAGTCGAGACCATGAATGCGACCTTGCCAAAGAATGTCAATCAGGGTCCCTCCCTCGCGATCTTCCCCCTTTCCTGCCTTCTTCTCCTACCACACCACTTTTAACGTCTTCGCATTGCGACGATCGCTTCCTAGATATGGAAGACGAGGAGCTGATCGTGCCGCAAAGTAGCGACGCGCGAGAGAGCTTCTGCTGCATTGAGCCAGCCATCTTGTCCCTGTTGCAGTCTTCGAATGCGTCAACTATATTAGGTGCAGATGCCGAGAAGTTTGGGCACAATTGCGGTTGGCCTCCAGCAAGCGGCCTCTGCCAAAGGTGCGAAACAGCGAGCACGGATAGGTTAGGACAAGCTAGGATGTCGGAGAGAAGACCGTCAATAGTTGCATGTCATGCTATAAAGTGCAATCTGAACAGCACTACCCGTACTACACCACCATCACGCTGTACAGAATGCTCTCCCGACGGATCTATAGTACCGATATACTAGAATCAAAGTTCTATCGACGAGACGCGATGGCCGGCAAAAGAGTTGAACAATATACATCGGAGGGTTGCGCTTTGCATTTAGACTTCCAACAAACATCAGACTATTGAGTTTCGTACAGACTTTGAAGCAGGAGTAAGATCTTAGGGCTAGACCACCATACCCAGGCCTCATTCTTGCAGCTCCCCCAACGTCAGTACGCAAGCTTCAGCGGCGCGAGATAATCGCTAACACCAGCCTCAACCATCCTGGAATACTTTCTACGACGCCACAGCAGATCCGCGCGGCTCGCACTCATCCTCTCATGTCAATTTTTTCAACTTTGTTGCTCATCCTCGTTTAGTCATCCTGTTTGAGTTCGGACCCGAAGAACTTTTCGTTTTCCTCAGATGCAGCCACAACGCCTCAACAGGCCTCTGTCTCTGCTATTAATAATAAGCTCCTTGGTCGTCTCGCTTCATCTCACGTCGGCCAACTTTGACAAGGATCAAAGTTCGCTCCCTCAGATTTATCGCACGGTCCAGAAGAAGACCAGGGCATTGAAGTCACCGTTGCCCTTCAACAATTTCTCGTTCATGTTCGCGCTTATCTTTACAGACCCACAATTCAAGTAACGACATATCAGTACAAGATGCAATCATACTCATTTGCATTCAATGCGATACCCGTTTTCCAAATTATCGTACAGTGTCGTATGCAAGTCATAACTGACTCTGGCACAATCATCAGATCATGATGGCGCAGTTACCGCTTTGGGAAGCGCCACGAGATAAGGCGGACTGCGGGTTGGACCCTGCATATGTCGATGTAATGTCACCGACTCACCAGCGGCGACGACATGCTTGTTTTTGCTTCGAGGTTTATTTTGTGGCGGGTACCAGTCTGCAGATATGCATCGCGGATACTGCTCTTGGAAGAGGCAAAGTGGAGATTTTGTTGCAGTTCGAGGATGGATGAAAGGAAAGGCCTGTTTTGGGGAGTCCCTGCAGATTTTCCTCTCTTCAGGGTCCATGTCGCGCCTTTGCATGCGAGTTTTCGGAGGACTCGGGAAGCATGTGATTATGTCCACTACGGTGTACGATTAGATGAGATGAGATGCCGGTGCTCGGCATCGTATGACTTCAGCGGCCTCAGGATCCCGACTGCAAGTGCAAATGAAAGCATTCGAGGGAACGTGCATGTCAAACACGTAATGGAGACTTTGCGTCAAGTACCAATTGTCGATTCATTAGTAGGACACGGCGCGTGTGTGCGTGCTTGATTGGAAACTGGACGATTCCGGTACCGGCACCCTTTTCAATTTCGTTACACATATACAGACGGAGTACATGATAAGAGGAAGTTCCTCACCGCATTATGACATGAGGTCTCCTGTCTGGTCCGAGCTCAGAAGCACAGATAGTGATCGTACGAGTGAGGCGAAATACCGCGATACCCTTTATTTCACGATTACCTTACCGAGATCTACCTTCGTGCGAGGATTGACAGATCTTCTTTCGCCTCTCACCTCACCTGAGGATGAAGTAATACTTCGTAGGTGGGAAAGGAGACCCTGATGTAGATGCAAGGCCGAAGTGGCGAGAGGAGACGCAAGACGAAGCCTTGCGCAGCCTCGCCGTACGAATAACCTTGGACGATCGACATTCGACACTCGGTAATGTCACGATACTTCCTCTTGCGTGTCCCCTCCATCTTTCTTCCGGGCGGCAAATGGAACGCAGGCCGCGAGGCAGCTCTCTATTTCTGCTCTTAGTTTGAACTCAAACCCCGCTCTCGACCCCTCCTCTCCTCTCGGCTCGCTTAATCGAGTCAGGTTGCGAGCGAGCCAGCCACAACGCCGCGTGCTGAACCACTCCTATCTTTATTTACAGATCGAGATCGATTCACATCGCACAAGAGAGGATATGTGATACCGGAGGCGGAAAGGTGATGCGAGATGACGCCATTCCTCCCCTCCATTCTGCTTCTCCTTGCAATTCAAATTCAAATATTGCCTTTCTCACCAGCTCTACTTTCTTCTGCTGCAGATTAGGGTCTCAATCTATGTGCTTTGTGCTGTAGGTGGGGCAATTGGTGAGAAGGAAGAGGCTGGAAGCTACCTCGTACAAAGTCACGAGTCGGAAAGCTCCGCTCCCTCGTTTCTCTCTCTTGACGCGAATACCGATGCGAATTCCAATTCTGATGCCGATGCGGTCAGCATGCGCTCCTCACTCTGCACTCTGCACTCCTCATTCCTTTCCTTGCTCCTATCTCGTCTTACTCAAAGAAAGCTGAATCTCACTGGATATGAAATGGAGTGGAGCATCGGCGAGGCGAGCCGAGGTGTCACAGCATGCGGCGGCGGCGGTCAGATCATGCAATGTCATGCTAGGTCATGGTATTGCTATTCTTTGCAACCAATCGAGATCATCGATCTCTGTCTGTGTGTGTAGTGTATTTCTGGAGCAAGTGAATAGGATTATCTCGAATGGAAGAGGATAGTAGCAGGTTGAAGCGATACGAGGAGCTGGATTAGCTGTCGTGGAACAAACTGGATGGAACAATGCCCCGTCAGTCTAGTTAAGTCATGTAAGTGATCAATCCATCGGTGGCGGTGAGTCTTGTTTCGAAAGAAGCTGGGGCAGAAACAGTAGGAGGAGGAGATCAAGATGAGGCGATGTGGGTGGATACTGGATGTCTGATGCTTGATGCTTGATGCTTGATGCTTGATGCTTGATGCTTGATGCCTGAAATCCTGGGGTGCATAATATTGGCGCGCGTCGCTTGATAGGTGTTGAGAGGAGTAGAGAGAGGAAGAGAAGGATTGTGGAGTAAGTACAGTACATGTTCGAGCAACGGCAACTTCCAAGCTTTCAATAGCCGCTGACTGAGCTCTCAGGGCTTCAATTCATTCGGTTGGCTATAGCATGTCACGAAACGGCTAGTCGTAGTCTTAGTCTTTGGCTGACTGTGACAGTGATCGGCACTAGGCGAGGTAAGATGGATGCTAGATGCAGCATGCTGAAGGGTTAGATTTGAAACCTGGGGTACTTTGGGTTTTCGGCTTCGCGAATGAGGCGGTGAGAGGAAAGGAGGAAATGAACGGAGCAGTGAAGGTATGTCGTGCAACGACAGAGCCAAGTGCTTCGTCTCTCTACTGGATGGAATTGGAGATGGAGTTGGAGTTGGAGTTGGCCGAAAGGCGTTTCTTCGTTCATGCACATATATCCAAATCCGAATCCGAGTGTTGAGATGGAGTAATAAGGTAGGAAACGGACCAGACCAGACTATTTCTGATGAGGTAATATTCTCAACTTTTCATAAATTCGGGGGATGAGAGACTTGGAGTGCTTTTGGAGTATAACAGGATCTGGCTGGCGTGTCTAAAATTATTCACGGACCGTACCGGTGGTACTGGACTAGACTAGACTAGATATGAGTGGAGAAGTACTTTACAACGACAGACGTGCGGATGTACTGTATAGTACGGAGGTCCACGCATGAACAGAAAAGGGTAGATGGTAGGAACATCAACAGTTTAGTTTCATCATTCCCTCATCAATTGGATTAATTTATACATATAGCAATCATCCCAGATACATACATACATAGGTATTTAGCATGCCAACAGGTGAGGTGAAAAGTGGACGAAGCAGCAGAGAAGACACAAATAAGATATTTCTTTGTCTTCTTCACCATTCATCGCTTTCTCGCTTTCTCACTTCTCTTCATTCTTTTCCTCGTCTCTCGCTCTCTATCTATCTATCTATATCTGAGGTCGCTCTTCTAAGCAGATGAGATCTAGAGTTCGAGGTTCGAGGTTCGAACTTCGCTGAATCGCTCGCTCCCGCCTCCGCCTCCGCCTCTACATCAATGAGATGAGACGAGAAGAGATCAGACACCCACGTAGAGCTCAGATCTTTGCCCCTTGGACCTAGACTCAAACTTGAGTTCCAGACCCTCTCTCTCTCCCTCTCTCCCTCACTTCCATCATCCCTCCATCAATCACCTCTCTCAAACCCAACCCAGCCCAGCCTAGCCAAGCCAGTGACTAACCAGACCAAACCAGACCAAACCTCAAACCAGAACGAGACCCACATCCACGACAAGAGAGGGGAAGGAGGCGAATATCCCCAAGCCCAAGCCCAAGCCCAAGCGCGGTACGGGGTACGGGATCTAAACTAGTTCTTCCCCGCCCCTCTTCTTTTCTCTTCGCCTCTCCCTTCCCTTCCCGTCTCTGATTCTCCACGCCCCGAGCGCCGAAAGTTAGGGCTTGAGGTGTGGTATGGTTGTGCAGAGGGTCTAGATCCCATGCCCCCAAGTGGAGATCAGTGGAGAGAGGGAGGGAGCGGAACTGGTGCGGAAAGTGAGCGGAAAGGGGAGTGAGAGGGCTGGGGAAGGGGATTTGTTGAGCTTTCCGCCACCTTCTTAATAATAAGTTCGATCTTTGACTGGAGTGGCTTTTGGGGTCCTGGGGTAATTGTTTGCCTACTGTATCCACTTTTGGGTTGAAGCTCTGCGGACTTTGCAGTTTATGGGTTTTTGTGAGGAGGGGAGGAGTGTTACTTGCTGTAGGAGAGGGTGAGATCGGGATCGAAATAGAGAGTATGGTTAAGAGGTGGGTCGAGAGACTCGCTTCTCTTGCTCTATGCCTATCTGTCTAAGCGCCTGTTGAGTTATCTGGCTGTGTAGTTGGTGTATCTGTTATTGTCGTCGGTGAGATGAATGGAGACTCTTGAGGTACGTGGAGGGGACCCTGAAGATCTTTCCTTGTCTGTCGTCTATGTATCTAAGTATCTATGTATCTATCTGGTACAGTCAGCGAAACAAATCAAGACGCTTGAGATACTTGGAGAGACGCTGAAGTTCAGCTCCCTCTAGCTTCTCTCCGCTATCTGTCTACCCGCCTATCTTTCTTTCCGTTATTCCAGTCAACGAAACGAAGACCCTTCCGCATCCGCACCCGTAGACCCTGAAGATCTCCACCCCATCTTCCCGCTCATAAACAATACAGCAAACAAACTCTGTGGATCAACAAACCCCCAGGCGCCAGCTACGCTAGAGCTAGAGCTAGAGACGTATATAGAACCAGGTACTCAAATATAGTTCCTCCCTTCCTGCCTCCATCAATTTGCAGCACAGTACTCTCAAGTGGATCAAAACCTACAAGGTCCAGCGACTAATTTCTCTCATGGAATAAGTGATTGGCGGCCAAGACTCCACCATGTTTTTAAATTTCATATCCACATCTGCACGTATGCATGCAAACATGCATTCGAGCTGCATCTTGCATCCTACCCCAGACTTGTGGTGGGAAAATACCTTGCAGCATGCCTGGATTCCCATTTTCTTGCTTGGGGGAGGAGGTCGGAGTGGAGGCTGCAACCCTCGCTCCTCGATGATTTTTTGCGTGCGTGCATGGACAGCGCTTCCTGGGTGCTCCAGTCGGAGTTTATTCCTCAGACTGAAGATGAAAGATGAGGCGAGACTGGACGGCGTGTTCTAGTTGGGCGAGTGAATGAGAAAGAGGTGGAGATCAGATGCGAGATACTGTACGTGCGGATGTACGTCTCATGTAAGTCGCATGTACGCTGGTGGGTTTGAGTCTCTTTGTAGGTTTGTATGGAGGCGGAGGTTTGGAGAGCTACAAGTCGGTGAAGCGGAGGAAGCTGGGATGGTACGTATGGCGCAGAGCTCGGTGGAAGGAGATTAGGGTGCTTCGAGAAGGCTGTCTAGATCCTCTCTTTCTTCTGTGTCCGTATCTTGGCACTCATCCTTGTCTTGTGTGTCTGTGTGTGCGTGTGTGCGTGTGTGCAGATTCAGAGATTGATGTACAGTACATGGCATGGTATCAAGAGATAGGGAAGTGAGCATAGAACTAGAGTCAGGCAGCGATATCGGACTGAATATATTGATTGATGGACTGCCCTGGTCTGGGTAAAGACGCTTCTCATCGGTAGGTGTCAGACAAGCAAGCTAGCGGATCTTGAGGGTATACAGAGAGGGTCTGCGTTGTTCGTATCAGGGCCCCATACCTATTTTCGAATGACAGGGCACGAGATAACGGATGCCTCTCCGGACCAAGCAGCCCTTTTGACTGATTGACTGAGGGAAGGTCGGAACGAGGCGTGATTGCGTGATCTCGCCTTTCCCGGTGGAGGCATCCTTGGGCGCAATATTCGTACATAGGCAGATTGATTTATTTCCATCTCCATGCTAGTGTGCTGTGTTGTTGGGGCATAAGAGAGGTTGTGTGAGGGGTTGGGAGTTGGGAGTTGGGAGGGAAGAGTTGGAGTTGAGTAAGCAAGCGAATCTGACATGTGAAGGGGCAGGGGCTGTGAATCAGGGGCAGGGGGGAGGGGAGGTCCAGAGGGGCGCTTCTTGTGCCCCGCGTTTTAGCGAGCAGGAGATCGTCGACTTCGAGCTCAACCTATCTACAGCCTCTGCGTCTGTGTCACCACTCATACATACGAGATGCGGAGTGCAGTTTGCATCTCCGCGCATGATTTTCAAGCTGGAAATTGTGGGGTATTGTTCATGTGTTTGTTTCTCTTTCTGTAGTTGTGTGTGGAGATTTCCTGCAATGATACTCTACATACATACTTAGTGTTTGATAGCAGAGAGGGGAAGGAAGTCCAGCCCAGGCTGCCCAGCCAAGTCAGCCTTTCCCCGCAAATTTCGAGTCCACGGTCTGCGTATTTCTTAGTCCAGCTCTCACCGCTCGCATCGCTCAACTTTCCAAAGCTGTGTGTATCTTACCGACTGCATCTTGTCTGGAACATATCCGTAGCTCGTTCTGATGGAACACGGGATGAGATGAATTAAACGAAAAGATAGAAGAAGAGGCTTGTTTTGAAGGTCATCTAGCAGCTGCAATGCAGTGCAGTGCAAGATGCTGATTCCGGATTCTGGGTTCGCGGAATACTCGGCTCAAATCCACTCACCTCGAGTGAGCATCATCATAATCACGATCACGAGTCCCTCCTATCCCTCCTTTATTACCCTACCGCGTTACCTTATTCATCCATGAAGCCCTTTTTTCTCATCCGATTCGTGTTACCTTCCTGATTACTTCACAAAAGAGAGGGAAGGAGCAACACGTGCGGCATCGTATGCACAGCATGCACCGTTGACAGCTGTAGTGGAACCAATAAAACCGAACTGTATCCCAATTCCCACTTCTAGAAATATACTCGCGGAGTTAAGTCCTGTTGTGGAACACGAGGTTGCTCTCGGCTCTCCTTCTTCCTCTGCTCTGTGGGGGTGCTCTGCTTTTACCTTTGACGTCACACTTGGAAGGAGGAGGTGGAAGGAAAGTCTATAGGATGGGATGTGCGACCCAAAATCTTTAGCGGCTTGAGATGGCATAGGAGACTATTGCGTTGAAACCGACTTGAAGTGAGCCGAACGTACATTTTTGTTTTGCTGATGTAATGTTTAGTTGCCGAAGATAAAGAGTTGGTTGTACGGAGTGCGTTTTCTCTGTCCGTAAGTTGTGTAACCTGAATCTAGATCTGAAAGCGAGAGCGAGAAGATGAAAAGAATGTGAGAAAGAGAGAATAAATCAGGCAGGAGAACGAATGATCAGATTTGAATGAGGTGCTCAGGTTACACGACAGTGCGTTAAGTTTTGTCTCCAGATATTCCATTTTCGAGGGTGTAGTGCCCGCAGAGAGGCCCATAATGCTGCAAGCAACAAATTACTTAGCAAAAAAAAAAAAAAGGATCTTTTCATCTCCGTTAAATTTAGATTTCGAGGTATTATATTCTCTCACCAAGCGCTTCTCTCCCAATTGAACTTAACTACCTCGCGAGAGAAATCTGATGTTCGTCCCATCTCGCCTTGTACTTATCCCACTACAAAGAAAGTCAACCCGAGAGCCAACTAACCAGTTCCCTTTGAGCTCTATCTCTCAATCTCTTTTCCAAACATAATACCACCTCTCGATCGAGCACTCCTCAAGCATACCTATATATATTTCCCAACACCCATCCCCTCCGTCTCCATTGAGTTCCAACCTCAACATCAGCAACAACAAACCTCACCTCCCTCCCTCCACTTACGCCTCCATCCTCGATCACAAGATCTAGACCAGACTAGACACCAGACACCAGACCTAGCAAATAAGGGTTCAAGATAACCTTTCTTAGCCCTAATTTCATCTCCCCATCGCCAACCCGACGACGATCTATCTTCAGCTCCGTCTTCTATCCCGTCCCATTGTCATCATTGATGATGCGAATACTTGATCGGCTTGCATAGGGGTCTAGCACAAACTCTAAATTTGTAGCACTAAGTAAACTTACCTATGTATGTAGCAGTAGGGGTACTCTATGAAGAGTAGCTCTATCTCGGTACAAAACCGCTCCTTTGCGTAGAGCTTGGATTTGGTTTGAGCTAATGTGACTGACTTGGTGCGGAGCGGAACGATGCGATTCGATATAAAAAAAGATCGTTAACGCTAGCCACGTTTTATCAAGTTCTCAATCTCAATATCTAGACAGATGTATCTTTTCCTTATTAAGCTGGAGCGGAGCCTTATTCCCTTCAATCATCCATCTCATTCCGTTTCGTGAGGCATCTGTAGTTTGTAATCCGGAGTTTGGAATTGGAATTGGGAGGGGAGCATAAAGGTGGGGTCTGGGTACATCCATCCTCTCCTTTCCTTTTCTCATTAGTCGATTCGATCGATTCGATCACTCACTCACTCCATCACAAAACTTTAAGTTATGATAGGGGTGGGTCGAGATAGGGATAGATGGGCAAGCGAGCGAGCGGAGCTAGAACTAGTCTAGTCGAACGGACCGGACGGACGTTGACATGACATGCAGCTCACTCACTCACTAACAAGGGTGGGTTTTTTGATAGGGATGTTGCCACCGCCACCACCAAACATCAACATCAACACGGAGAACAGTAGTAAAAGGTATTGTTAATAATTAAAAGCAGATGCAATGGTGGCGTGGTTGCTGTATTAGTGTTAATATTACTAGTAGTAATAGGTTAAAAAGATACATTAAAAATCTGGTAAGGGCTATTTCCTGATCTCTAGCAAAAAAATTCTCTAACGCTTATCTCTTTACTAAATAGGTTTGTTTGCAGGAATAGACCAAACCCGTCTAGTTGCGCTATTAATGATTTGGCCAAAGTAGAAATTGCCTTGAAGAGACTTTAGAATCGATCCACAGGCATCAACATATATTCGTGCTAACGTGGTGTCGTTCTAGGGACTAAGAGTACGATTGGTTTGATTTCGTAGCTTTGTAAGCCTAAACACTTCGCACTTAGGGATATTGGTCGGGATACGGATCTTCTCCCTTAACTTCATGGCTTTGTGCTGCTGAAGACAGTCATGTGATATGACGTCTGTCAGTGCTAGCTTGGCATGAAAAATATAAGAAGGGCTCCGCCCACCTGGAATCAAGCAACGAATGTAAGCATGATAAACCTACATTCAGCATGTGCAAGTGCCTTAGCTTCTCAGGGTTCATGTAATTGAATCGACGGTGTCATAGGATATACCGCTTCTTTACTTCAGCAGGAGATAGCTTCTTCTTTCGTTTTCATGAAGGTAGCCCTGCCATCTCGGCATCTGTGTCGCTCTCGTCAGGTCCTATCTCGTCAACTTCAGTATCACTATTCTCGTTAAGATTGTGCTCGTCAACTTTGCTTTTGCTAACTTCACTAGCATTGTGGTAGTAGTGATATTCGTTGGTCACATCGTTGCCGTAGTGAGGCCTACGCTTGAGGAGCACTCTACACTTCTTTATAATCTCCCTTTCCTCGACCCATTTGTTTTTCGTGATGGTTTTAGAAGTAGGGGCGGCTAGTTGATCATGGACTTGGTTCGCTAAGGCAACTAGTTAATCAGCAGCTGGGCAAGTTGCATTGTATGTTGCGGGAGGGATAATTGGCGTATAAGTTGCCGGGTCCGTTTTAGTCCCATCAGTTGCAATATTTGTCTTCTCACTGGAGCCTTTCTTCAGCTAGGAAACAACATATAACCTTCATTGTACTGTTGCCTCTATAATCTTCTCTCCATTCTTATGGAAGCACATTCTCTGACCATCAAAAGAGCCTTTAATTCATGGGTCTGAACAGATTCTTTTAGCTGAGAGGAGAGATATACTAAGGTTCGGAACAAGTAAATAGTTTGAAAGTAACACGGAACTCCCATCCGCTAAGACCATCTCTGCAATACCTCTATAAGTTGAATATAACCTCCCCCCTCCTACTTGGATCATCAGTCATATGCGATGTGGCGCTAGTGTCCGCTAGCCACTTAGGTTTGGGGGAACTTACGGAGTGCTTTCTTCGAGATGGCGGTCATAACCACTTCGTTTTCGGTTTCAGAGTCATTGTCCGTGGAGTCGCTGTCGGTATTGTATTCCCCCGCAAGGTAGGCGTTGCAGTGAGCACGTTTTGTGTCCTTGCTTAGCTTGCCTCTTGATTTGCTTTTGAAACTGGCTCCAGGTCGGATAGACTGCTCTCTGCTTTGTTGTGGCTTTTATCGGGATCGGGTGCTGGTTCGTCAGGTGTCCCTCTGTATCTTCCTGTCGTTTTGGATCTTGGCTTTGACTTGTTGTGCTGCCCAGTGCCGGTGCGGACAATCGCGGATTCCATGACTTGTACTCTCACCAAGATAGCAGCGGGATCCTCTTTCACTTCCCGAGTCGCTGTCCTGGTTCCTGGCGTTATGGTGCTTTGGGGATGGTTTCTTAGCATATAGTGCTATGCCTCTGTCCGCTTTGATTCTCTCTTATTCATCTTTTAGGATCTCAAGCTTCTCGTACGTGCCTAGGGACCTCTGTGCATCGAGCGTTGCACGGGTAATCCTATATTCGTCCGGTAGACCCGAGAGTAGGAAGTTGAACAGTTGCTTTTCAGCAAAGGCAGGGGCCAATTCAGGGGTTGCTGTGACCACTCTCCTCCTCAAACCCTGAAACCCATCCTTGTTCAATTGTCATGTCCTTTTCAGGCTTGAAGCCTGTTAGCTTCGACATATCCTCCCTGGCCTCCATTGGGCTTGTGCCAAAATACTTCTTCAATTCATACCACTTTGTTTTTGTATGGCTGCATTGCTGGATGTATTCGTAGTCAAAGGTATCGATGCAGAGGGTAAGGTTGTATAGAATCTCTGTGGCTGCGGAGGCATATTGTTCGCATTTCTCTGGGTTCCAGATAAAGCCCGCTTGGAGATGTATGCCGTCGTCGAATTGGGATAGTTCTAATTCCGACCTAAGTGTGCTTGACAAACTCTAGTTTATGCTTCCAAATCCGATTGGTGTAGAGGTGTATTGCTTTTCGGTCTATTCGGTGATAAAATTGATCTTCCTTGACTGAAAGAAGTCCGCCATAAGCTCGAATCACATCTTGTACTGCTTCGTCGGATTCTCCGATATTATATCCGTTTTGCGGACATCGCCGTGCCTCTCAGCAAACAGCATATAAGAGTGGCTGTTGTAGTAGGGTTCGTTTTTGCCGTTATTGTAATAAGACTCGCGGCCCGATAAAGAGATTGAATGCCAGACTTAGCTTAGTCAGCGCCTTCCGAGCTCATGACCTGATGTTTGGGGTGCTCTGATTGGTTGGCCATCAAGTTCTTATTATTCTAGAATACAGGGTTCGCTGACTTTACACCCAGTCTCGATCAGGGGCTTGCAGTACTGACATATTCAACACTACTTACTTCTCTCAGAGAGCCTGCCTCTCTGCTTTTCAGATAATACTACGCTGATTCCAATACTGAGTGTTCATGTTCCTCTGATCATGAACATACCTCTGATCCGACATCCTGATGTTCCGTCTGATCCGTTGTCGGAAAGTGGCGCACGGGAAGAGTTGTCTCAAGCTGCAGGAACACGAAGAGCTGGGCATGACATTGTGTTACATGGCGCTTCTGTCGACCCTCACCGAAATTACAGAAACTTTCTATTGGTCTTCTCATGAGTCGTCATGCAGATTCTGAAGCTGTTCATCGTTCTATTGGGCGCAGAAAGCAGCATCAAGCACTATTGATACTACCCCACCGCAGCTTCGTGGCTGAAGAAATAAGGTCAGCGACCGATTTCATGTCACTATCCCCCATCTGGGCGTTTGAATGGGCGCAGAGACCTAAAAACGATCATCTGGTATGACGCTTTGCGTTTGTGGCTGAAAAAGAAGCTCAACGGTCTTCTTTGGGGATTCTGGGGTTTTTTGTCCCTCACCCAGTAAAGTGAGGATGCGCATGCACTGCTGGAAAACTCCCTGTTCTCCTCTTCAAGCTACTCGCTTCCCTCACCGATAGCCATTTCAAGAATTCTCAACGATATACGAATTCTAAAAAAATCTAAAGAAGCCAAATCGTTTAGAATGCTCTTTTTACTGTAACATAGTTTCCATATACTTTTATTTAATCGTGTTGTTAAACCATGATCATTGCAAGAAAAAAATTGTATGGATGGCGTATCGGTTAAGCTTACCAAGTGGGGAACGAGTGGTAAGCTGAATTAGGGTTGCAGTTACCATTTCTGGACTTTCAATGCAATCTACATAACTTTTCTCGTGTTTTCAGCAGCAAATTGACTGTGGCTACATGGTTTGTTTCACTGGCTTGCAGGTTAGAAATATAGATTTGTATCTCCCTTCGTCATGCTTAGATCAATACTGGATATCAAATCTTCATCTTCCATCTTACATCATTCCTCATGGGGCCCCTCCAATATGTTTCCTACCTCTTCTTGCTATCACTTCCATTCATCCATCTGGTCCAATCTGCTCCACATGACGCACAATTGAAACGAGACCAGGTTGGATTATGCTTAGACGTCTTGGTCCTATTTAAGGCTTCATCCTTTTGCTCCAGTGTCATTGGTCTTCATGATGCTACAAGCACGATAAAATCCACTGGTTCAACTCACCATACGACAACAACCGTCCCCGCCTCCTCTTGTACTAAGACAGTTTCAGCCAGTACAACGACTGAGACCTCCTTTATCACTCTCAGCGCCTCAACCATCACTTATACAACAACTTTGCCAACTCCGACTTCTGTTGTAGTTTCGACTGCACCCGCTCCAATCGATAGTGTTACAAGTACCCTTCCAGCAGTCACAGATAGCGCCTACTTTACAGCAAACACTCCCATTGTAACAATTACAATCACATCTACTCCACCGGTGTCAACAAAAACGGACATTTCAACCCAGACTGATGTTTCCACGTAAGAATTCCCTTCTTATATATGATAGCTAGTCACTAATATCATAATAGAACCACTATCGCATCATATGCTACTACCGGTGCTAACAGTGGCAAACTCAAACAACGTTCAGCACCGGCTCCATGTAATCTCCACAATCTTCCACTAGGTATTGAGATTTTCGCATGTGATATTATTGAGGCAGCATGCTCTAAGTTTGTGCATCCTCATACAACCACGACACATGTTACAGTGCCTGGGTAAGACTTATATTCATTCCAATATCCAATCTTCTCATATGAGATTCAAGAGCTTAGGAACTATTTTTGGGGCACTTCCATAGATACACATCTTGAGAGCTCAGCTCCCCCGCTCCAAACTACCTCTGAAACTCACAATATCACGTACTAATCTGCGTATAGATCCACATACACATCGACAACAACGGCTTCCGCAAATTGTGCAACCTTCACCCTTCCCGCATCAGTTGCGACAACATATCAAACTATTACTCCCTCAGCCGTGTCGACGCTCGTAACAAGCATTCCTCCAGTATCAACAGTCACTAGTATCACGACCCCACCAGCAGTGACCGATTATTTCACCACCCAGCTCCCAGACAGCACGACTGATATCACCACCACCCCTCCATCCAGCACCTACACCAGCACCTCAATCCTAGTCGCCTCAACGATCACAACCACGACCACGACAGCAGTTACTAGCACATCAACAGCCTTCGTTCAAGGCAACACGACCTACACCAATGACTGCAACCCCGCCACGCAAGATTACACCTTCGACGACTATGGCTTAGTAGAACAAGTTGTGGTGAATTGCAACACGGCCGTCTCTAATGATTATTTTGTGGAGTCCCTGACTACACAGTCGTTCTCCGCGTGCGTGACTACATGTGTCGGCACTGCATGTGATTCCATGCAGTGGAACATCGAGACGGGCGAGTGTTCCCTGTATATTGGAAATTCGGTCGGTTTTTATCAAAATTATGGGTATAACGCTATGGCTATATTTATACTGGCGTACCCCTCCTAGTCTTCTGATGGTTCTGAGCGCCCCGTCATGTCAGATGAGTGGATCATGTGGAATGGTGTCAAATTGAGCATTTTCAGCCTAGAGAAAGGGTACACCCCCTAGAGTGTATATAGAGCCCACCAAAACCTCCTCTTATCATCAATGCCTTTGACTGAGGTACGAAGGTAAAAGTTTCCTTCGAGGGGTTTTGGACTTTACCCTTACGTTACATAATAACACGTAATATAATCTTCAAAAGAACGTCAGTTTTTTTTTTTTTTTCCATTTCTCAAAAGTGTAACTTTGGTATAGGATCCTTGCAAATGTACGAGCCGCATTTCCCTTTATGCTTTTCCGTACTCGACTCGATGCTTTTACACACTTTCGCTTTATATTTTTGTGCACTTTTACTTTATACTTTTGCATACTTCGTGTTAGATATTAAAGGCATCGGCGAGCGAGAAATAGCGACGTCGCCGTAGTCGGCGGAGCTATCGAGCGCGAGCGGTCCTAATCCCTTCTCTTCTAATTCCATCTCTACCAATCCCCTCTCCCAATCTCTCTCTCACCTCTCAAACACCACAAAATTCCACACCCACCACAACCAAAATCAAAAACCATACATTAAATAAACAAAGCCGCGAAGCCCGCTCATCCTATCCATCCCATCCCATCCAATCTATCTTTTCCATCTCATACTCATAACCAAAATTTCTCGAGCTGGACCCTTGAGTTTTTCTTTTAAAAAAAAAAAAAAAAAAAAAAAAAAAAAGTTTTGTTTATGGTTAGTAATAAATCAAAAATCAAAAATTATAGTTTTAAAATAATATAATGTAATTTTATTTTATTTTATTTTTTTTTTCTTCATTACGATATTAATTTATTAAAAAGGTAATTTGTATAGTTTATTATATAAGTTGTTGGTATCCACACCAAGGATACCGGATCACATGTGATACGGCCCGAAACACCAGAAGTAAGGGTAATTTACTTCTATTGTTGATGTCTAAGGAACAAGTCTAGCTAGGGGGGGAAAAGGAGCTTGAAGATATACTCCTTTTGCGCTCGCCCACACTAATCCGAATACGGCTAGTCCGCTCGCTTAACTACCCCACGTGACTTCCGTCTACGCTAACCTGTGCTAACAAATACTATAAGAACAAGAGTATAGAAAGACTATACTCTTAATAAGCTTACTTTTTGTGAAATCGATAATTTGGAAATTTTTTTTTTTTAGATTTAATATTTTTTATTTATTTATTTATTTATTTATTTATTTATTTATTTATTTATTTATTTATTTATTTATTTATTTATTTATTTATTTATTTATTTATTTATTTATTTATTTATTTATTTATTTATTTATTTATTTATTT